>CAIGRP010028438.1:0-26125 GCA_903798385.1 Fraxinus cuspidata | reverse complement strand
TAATTGAGAAAATAGGTGAAAACGATCTTTTGCGCTATGAAGGGTGGAAATAAGGGTGAAAATGCCAAAAAAGAAAGGTAGTGATATTTTTCACAATAACAATGAAAGGTGGGGACGTTATGTGCTAATTACCCTTTTTTTATAATAAAAAAAATTATATCTTCAAATAAACTCTAAATAGGTTGGGTCAGAGGTGGGGACCATGTTCCATGTACCCATCCTGCCTTACCCACCGGACAACGATCTCCATCCCATTTACCCTGATTAGGCGAAGGATTCTTGTCTCGTTTGAGACGGAGCTCATTGAGTAAAATGTTTTTTTTTTTTTACTATCCCTCATTAAATGAACGCGTCAAGCCTCTAAAATGCTTCATACTCCAAACCTTTCATTGCTACTATTGATGACATGTTAGTCATTAATTATTTTTAATCAGTTAAACGCCATAACGAATGTATCGCCCGAAATCACGTAGGAGGCAGCAATACCATTACAGTATTCCATTATTTAGCCCCCTACCAACATTATAGAACGTGAATGATTAAACCTAAGATAATTAAATAAAATAAAAATAGTTGCAGTATCGTCCGTGAATTGAAATAACACTTGTAAGCACCACTCCAGAATTGAGAGAAAACCTTGTCTTGTGAGCAATTCAAAATATTTATATTCATGAAAATCCAAACATACATGTATTATTTTTGAATATTAAGATAACAGTATTTAGAATATTGGTTTGCATGAAATTGATTATTCAGATATATCACAATGTTTTTCAAGAATATTGATACTTTTAAAATTTATGTTTCTTCTGGAGCAATAATATAATACAAACTTGTGTTTCTTCAATATTATTCCACAATATTGAGAGGAAAACTATACTTCTTCCGGATTATTAACATAATGTACTATATAAATATTGTCAATATTTTTCTTCAAAAATTACAACAATATATTCAGTCGTTTAATTTGTGCTTATTCATTAACTTAAAGAAATAAATTTTATGTTCTTCATGAATGATACAATATTCTTCTGAAATATATATATAGATACACACACACACGTGCTTATTTTCAAGCAATATAATTATTTTATAAATAATGATACAGCTTGTGCTCTACCGGAGCAACACTGTAAAATTCCTCTAGAATGTTGATTGAATATAATATCATTCTTTTTTAGGAATAGCAACAAAATTCATAGCTGATTCTTAACTTTTTCTTTTGTGAAGGAACATTTTTTTCTAACTCAATGGCTAGAACTCGTTTAGATAACGTGTTATAAAATTAAGAAGAATAGCAAGAACAAAAGAAGAAAAATAAGGCTTTCAACACTTAAGTATGCATTATAACAATGACCATTATATATAACGTTTCAATGAGAGTTGCAATTTGAATAATATACATTCTTCTAGATTAAGTAGAAAAGTTATCTAGATGGTGTTTGGTGGAGATTAAAATTAGATATTTAGTAGATTGTGATAGAAGTTTTTGAAATGTGTGGTTGAAAAGTTGTGGGACTTATGAAAGATGTGGTTAATATTAATTATTTGACTTTGATTTGAATTAAAATCAAATTTTAACCTAGACCAAATAGGGGCTAGACTTATAGCACCTGTTTGGTTTAGATAAAATTAGATTTTTATTATATTTTGTTTAAAAAAGAAGAAGATGAAATATATGATTGAAAAATTATGAATTTCATAAAATATATGATTAAAACTAATAATTGACTTTAACTTAAATTTTAATCTTAATTATTTGTGGAACCAAACATGGGCCTAATAATACCAGCTAATCATTCATTATTATCGGACATTTTATAATAATTGACATAAAATCATAGTTACTTGTTAATTTCTTAGCCCATGTTTAGATAATGATTGCAGTCAGTCAATTTTTTTTTTATTTCACACATTTAGTGGGATTAATAACAACTATTCACTTATTCATTAATTTTTTTGATCGATTTATAATTTACAGTTGTAAGCATTTTTTTTTTTTTTTTAAGTCCCATCAAATGCATGTTGAACTCACTGTTAAACGCGAATTTCGGTTTCCAACTTTCTCCACTCCTTTAAGTTTCTATTATAACACT
Source organism: Fraxinus cuspidata (assembly GCA_903798385.1). Lineage (NCBI taxonomy): Eukaryota > Viridiplantae > Streptophyta > Magnoliopsida > Lamiales > Oleaceae > Fraxinus > Fraxinus cuspidata. Next base: position 24,029 of record CAIGRP010028438.1, on the reverse strand, counting down.
AACAAATAAAACCCCCGTCCCGCTCCCTAACCCCATCCCTTACTCGCTAGCCCTATATATCCTCCCAAAAGTCACACATGAACTATAATTCTTCCTAACATCCTTATCTCCTCAAAAATATTTCCTCACAGTATTTCTAACCAGAGAATATCATATCAAGGCAAGAGAAGAAAAACTTCAGACCAGAAGCATAGACAAACAACATCATAAAATGAGAGAGAAACATGAAGAAAATCTGCAGAGAGAGAATAATCAGCTACAACCAATTGCAGCAGCTTTACCTCCTTCAGCTTCTTCATCTCCTTCTCATGAATTCTCCTTCACCATTTCTCTTCATCCTTCAGCTCCTGCAAAAACCCCAGAAAATAATAAGAATCCTTCTTCATTTGCCATAGATTTATCTCCGGCAGATGATATATTTTTCCATGGCCATTTGCTTCCTCTCCATCTACTCTCCCACCTTCCAGTATCTCCTCGTTCTTCGAACAACTCTTTGGACAGTTTTACCTTATCCATAAAAGAATTAGAATCCATTAAGACAATCAGCAGTACTGATAGCAATATTGATCACAAATTTGATGCTAAAGGAAGAGCAAATTCCAAGCACTTTTCTTTGTTTAGCTTATCGAAATGGCAAAAAGGAGAAAAGGACGACAGAGAAAGGCAGAAAAACAAGTTAAAATTCCATGTAAGTCAGGTTTTGAAGAGATACGCGAGAATGGTTCGACCCCTTCTGAACTTCAGAAGAGGAAAAAAATTACACAGGCAATCCCATTCATTTTCAGGAAATTTACGCATTAGAGGGAAGCCGGAGTTCAGAGGAAGAAGAGGGGAGTTTTCAGCACCAGCTTCAATGAGAACATCTCCAACAAACAGTGGTCTATTAGTAGCAAACGGAACTCTTACTCCTACTACAGCATGTGACAGTACTATGGAAGAGTTGCAGAGTGAAATTCAGGCAGCAATTGCTCATTGTAAGAAATCCATTGCCATGGATAAGAAAATAAAATCCCATGAATAAGTCTGAAGATTCATATTTGTAGTAATTTCACTTTTACTTCTATGGGCATGCTTTATATATTGTATATTTGACCCGACCAAACATATGTATGCTAATTTTAAAATTCCAGTGTACAATGTAGAGAGTATTAAAAAAATATATATTGATGACTCATTGCAGAGCTGTCAATTTCAAATAAAAAGTTCCAGGTTAAGTTCATGTATTTTGCATTTTTGTGCTCGATCGTCCTAGGTGGGTTGGACGAGACAATTGACAATTATAATAGAATTTTCATTGTAATGATCTTCAACCCATGGTGGGTTCCTAGGATAAAACATACTCACAGCTGACATAGTGTTCGATCAAGCATAAAATTTTGAAAATTCAACGTAAATTGTAGGCCCATGTCAACGGTGAACAAGATAACTCCTACCCACAATGGACATGAGATCATTTCTACAGGGTTCAATATTTTAGTTGGTCAATTGATTCCAGAAACGAGATGGACTCTGACACTATGAAGGATGGATGCCCGCATCCTCTTTAGTGTCTGTACACATTTTTATTGTTATTTATTTCCTAGTGCATAGCCAAGCGCACCAAATATATACTTGCACGTTTCTTCCTTTTTCGGTATGATAAGTGAATCCATATTGTATACAGATAATGCTTATTAGAGGAAATATAAATGGAGGGAACTCATACCCATGGAGTACATTTATCACAGCTTCTTCGTTTTAATTTTTTGGGTCTCAAGATTCACATGTATGGATATTGAAAATCTCCCTCTAAAACTCCAGTTTCACGATAATTTTTTCAGAACTTTTTTTTTTCGTACTCATTTTAAACTACATATTCTTACAATATTCTTTACGTAAACTCAAAATTTTTCAATTTTTTTAACCACACATTTTTAAAAAATTCACTATACAAAAACTCGTTCTTTCGAAAGAATGGTCATCAAACAGGTAATACTTATAGAATTAAGTCATACCCATCCCCACCCGGAAAAAAGAACAATAATAGACAAATAACTGAACATTCCAAGTAAGACCACACGTGAACCTTAAAGAAACTTGGGACCATCTCGAGACCCGTCACAAAAGTGATGGAACACCATGTAGAGCATGTGTTGAAGTGTTACTTTCAATGCTCACATGCATAACTACTCTAAAAAAACTATTCTTATTATTTGACATGTGGACTGGGGGTGAAACTTGAGTTGGATTACATCCCTTCTAGAGACCATTTTAAGTTTAAAACAAATTCTTATTGGGTTTTAAATCGACAGCTCAGTGCTCGATAAACAGAGTTGGATTTAGACAAAGAACCTTATTTTTCTAACAAAAACTGAGCTTCACCCAAGCAAGTCCCTAGCCCTCTTGAAGACTAGATTCTGAACTATTTAAATGAGGTCCACTAGGGTCGACTCAATCTTCTTGGATTATTGAATAAATTTGAGCCTCTCAATTTTTTTTTTTGCTCTCGACGTTCTTTTGAATCAACGGTTCTGAAGCTTAATTTTCTGGGAAATCATACAAATATACAAAACATTAGAAGATTATTCGAGTTTATTCTTTAGTTTATTATTTCACACATCTGCATCAATAAAACAATTGAAAGCAATCTTAAGTCTCTTTCTTCTTAAATCTAAGGCTTTTAAAGTTGGAACGTTGATGATAAAAAATTATTAAGGGCCCTTTTTGTTGATGAAGGCTGGTCGGAACGGTTTCAAAGTACAAAGTACAACATTGGTAATCAACGTAACAATAATGCATATGGTACTTGGTCTTAATTATATGACATTTCAATTTTCCAAACAAAGGGTGATTTAGTGGATTTTAATTCGTATTTTTTATGAATTTGTCAAATTTGTCTTTCACGTTGTTGGTTATATTCTGTAATGTTGTCCCAGTTTTAGTCATTTTTGTTAGTTTTATCCTACATCCAGATCACGCTTTAGTGATCAGAGAGTCAGTTGCTATTTTTCAGCTTATTTTTATTGATGTACTGTCTATTTAAAGGGCCATTTGGTTAATTGAATAAGATCATAGTATTAAATACGAAAATAATATGAGGAACATGACAATAATGGATCACGAAAGAAAATAAGAATTACGTGGAAACCCAAATTCGGGAAAACTGCAGGTGGATGCGAAGAATTTACTATAATCAATAATAAGGAGTTACAAATGATCTCTTTAGACCAATAAGAAATTGGACAATTGGTCAATTTCAATATGTATTGTAAGCCACATATTTATAACCAAAGAATCTCTAATATACTAGGAGAATTAATACATAAAGAGTTTAATATAAGGTGAAGTTCCAATACAATGGGTAAAACTAATAATGGAGAATTTGAAATAAAATATGAGTCAAATCCACCCTAAGTTCCTTCAAGACGTCTTCGAATCTACTACAAACTGCCAATACTCTTCCAACAATATTTTTAATCAAATACTCAACAAAAAATCGAATCACAACCCAATTTTAACAAACTCCATATTGACACAAATTCTATTATCAAAAAAAAAAAAAAAAAAAAAAAATTTAAATCTTCAACAAACTCCAAAAATAATTCTTCAAGTAGAACACTTTAAACACATTACTCAACCTCTTCCACCATGCCCCTTCGAGCATACTAATTGTGGCAAATTTTAAACCCTGCTTACTAGCAGAATTACCTTGTGGGCAAAACCTGCTTGAATCATCTTATTCATCACTAGTTCCAGCCGAGTTACCAAACATGCTCGAATCACCACGAGTAATACCAACTCTACCTAAGTTATCAAACCTGTTCGAATCACCATGAGCAATATGATAAAAAAGATTACAACTAGCTCCACTTGAGTTATAGAAAGATTATGTTCGAATCACTTTGAACAATCTGATCACAACCAAATCTACTTGAGTTTCTGTTTATGGAACCATAAGCTGCATCCAAAGTAATCGTTGAACCTTCCAAGATATATAACTGATTCTTATATTGCTTCTTCTTTAGCATCCAAACAAAAAATTTGCCATAAGAAGACATCTCGTTGCAATCCAAAAGCAGAATCTCAAATTTCATAATGTCATCCTTGTAACAATTAATCTTGTTCAAACCTTGCTTTAATAATCAATTTGGACATCTGAAGAAACCCGACAAAAAACCTTCAGGTCTGATACCACTTGTTATGAATCCGATCAGATAATTAAAGACGAGAATAATATGAGCAATAATAATGGTTTACGAAGAAAATAAGATTTACATGAAAACCTAAATCCGAGAAAACCACGACCAGATGCGAAGAATTTATTATAATCAATAGTAATGAATTACAAAGGATTTCTTTGGACCAATAATTAATTGGATAATTGATTAATTTCAATATTTATTGTACACCACATTTATAATCAAAGAATTTCTAACATATTAGGAGAATTAATACACGAAAAGTTTAATATAAGGTGAAATTCTAATACAATGGGTAAAACTAATAATTGAGAATTTGGGATGAAATGAGTCAAATTCACCTTGAACTCCTTCAAGACATCTTCAAATATACTACCAACTTCCAATACTCTTCCAACAGTATTTCCAATCAAATACTCAAAAATTTAGTCACACCCAATTCTAACAGTATAGGAGTTTTTTTTTTTTTTCTTCAAACCCTATTTTGTTTTTAGTCAAAGCCTTGTTAAGGAAAATTAAGAAAGAATGTGTGTAGGAGTAACACTTTTTTCTTTCATTGCAGCAGCCATTTCCAAATGGCTTCTGAAAATTTGTTCAATTTGATGGTCATTATGATCATTGGAGTATGTTTATGGAGAATTTCTCGAGATTCAAAGAAAATTGGTAGGTCGTTAAAAGGTGGCGTAATGCAGGCTACAACTGGAGTTTTTGACATATGCACAACTTTTTTCCCTTTTATGCAATGCCTCCTCATTGAACACTTTTTTTTTTTTTATCAAAAACCAACCCCTAATTTAATATTTTCACCCGATTTTTATCTTGTTGGCATTAGACAATTCACACAAAAATTTAGCACACACAAAATCCATATTTTTTTTCAATGTCTCCCTACAAGCTCAATTACAGCATAAGTCCTAAAGTTAGTCTAATGACGTATGATAAGTGTAAAATTTACATATGTTAGGGGAAAACCCGAGATCGAAGCGAAAATTGATCAAGAAGGATGAACTTGGAGAAAAAAAAATTGTAATTTTGGAATAATTTTCTGCACTTTGGAAATCCAAGGGACTAAATTGCATTAATTACAAAGAATAATGACTTGGAGACAGACACCTCATTAATGGGCCTTGCCACTTGGACTTGCAATTGGAATGAAATTCTAATGGACTAGATTCCCTTTCGGACTAGAAGCTGGCGGAAAATAAGAAAAAAGTGAGAGGCATAACCAATAAAACTCTTTTTTGGGAATGGAATTCTGATTGTTAGAGGAAAGCTGGTAGCTGATTTAAAAGAGAAGCAGCAGACGCAGAGAACGGAGGATGGCAGTAGCAAAGAAAGAAAAAATTCCAGATTTTTTGCAATTAATCCATCAAGAATTTGTGCAAGAATTTTGGAAAATAATCACATTCCTTTAACAATTTTTACCGGGAGATTTACACTATGAAAAGAAGGCAACAAAGAACAATTTTTAGGATTCGTGTGGCGAAGATCAACGATAGATTGGAATAAATTTTGTGTTTGTTATAATTAAACTTGATGATGTCTTTCAACCTTTATTTGTTTTATTTTGACATTATTAGTGACTAAAATTTTTTTATGTTAGGATGAACGATATAGCTTATGATTTGTTTTAAAAAAAAATTAATTTCAAAACATTATACCACTTTGATTTCCCGCAAGTGAATGAGATCGTGAACAAATAATAATGTAATAAATAGAGTGTCGATCCCACGAGAACTATGTACTTAATCTAGTGTTAATTAATTTCAATCTTAATTGAATAACCAATTGATTTGAGTATTTATACTAAATGATCTAATTATATTAAATAAGCTAATTATGAAGGTTTTGTCAAATATGTGAGATGAATGCTAAGTTTTCGAATCTCCCTTGTTAATGTATTTTTAATACAATTAAATATCATGACAATATATACTTATTCATGTTGATCAATGTTCATAAATTAATTAAAAGCATCTCTCGATGTCAATTAAATATATCTCTTCATGTGACCTTCATATATCTTTATGAAAGATGTGAACATGAAAACACGCTAGAATATTTATAGAAATTATGCAAAGTATAGCGGTATATCTCTATCATCTATCCGATTTTACAATGACTGTTATAAGCGCTATATATTCTAATATTTTTCTTGAATCAATAAAACTCACATTCAACGCAATTGGAGATCATGTAATTGAAAAGACATTAAAACACAATAACAACCATTCATGAATTCACACATATTTGATGTCAAAATACTTATTTATATTATAAACTTCATAGCAAGAGTTCATCTACATCCATGCAATTATAAATTTAGCCTAGCTTATGGAAAATACAAGAAAACATATTAATTATATAGAACATCACCCGAATTTGTATTTGAATGAATAAACGAAGATAAATCTTGATTTCTTGAATTTCTTCAAAGGATTCTTGATGAATCTTCAATAAATTCTTCTCTTCTTTGCCCAAAAACTAAAGTTGAATCTTCAATGGATTGAATTCTTGCACTTCCTTTTCATTTCTCTCACAAAAAAGTATGATTTTCTTCTTTGAATTGATGAATTGACCTCTTATTTCTTGTGATAATTGATGAATAATGTGTATGAGAGATTCGTCCTAATGATGTGCCTACGTTTAGTATTTATAGAGGTTGAAAATAGGTATAAAAAAATCGTGCAAAAATTGGTTTCCAAATAGTTTTCAAGCAATTTAGTTAAATTGCCCCAAATTCTATTTTGCCCTACGTGCGCATGACGTAACTGCCATGTGATCACCGTTGGGCTAAATGCCTCTCGTGTTGGTAAATATAGGGTACCGTGCGTGCGCCAGTTTGTCCCTCAACAGTTTTCGATAATTTGGTTATAACATTATCTCTTGATATCTGATTGAAGTGATTCAAAATGATTTAAAAAGAAAACTCAAAGGGATACAATTCTTCTAGAAATATAAAATTTCCAATTGGAAAGTTTGCTATCCGAAAATGGGTCTCGAGTTAAGGTTAAAAATTCGGAGCATAACTTTTTCGGCTAGAAATTGATTTGAAAACAAAAAAAAATTAACTATATTTCACTCTTTTGACCTCCAATTGTATCCAATTGATCATATGTGATCTTCAATCATCATTTATGGTCCAAATTAGTCATTGAATATTTACACTTGGGTCTCCAAACCTTGAATTTCGTCATTTTTCTCTTATCTCTTCCAATTCCATGTCTAATAATCAAGTTTTACCTATTAAACAAAATATACACTAAATTAGCTATACTAGATCAAAAGAACTACAAAGTATCATTATTTTAAGGCCTGAATAAGTGTAAAAATGCACTTATCACTTGTCACGATTTCGTACACTTGCGAAACTATACGAACAAGTTTTTGGCGTCGTTGTCAATGACTATTTTATTTGCTTTAGTTTTTATTAATTAATTTTAGCGGTGATTTGTTCTTGTTTTTTCTCTTTTTCTAAGGTCTCCTTGGATGAGATGTTCGAGAAATGGTGATATTGTACCCTTTGATCCAAAATTTGAACACATTTTGAAATAGAGAATTAGGCCACAACAAGAGAACCTCATGGAAGAACAGAACATAGCATTGTAGCCTCCAGAGGTTGAACAGCCTGTTGAAATTGATGAAGATGACTTGTCACTTGGGCAATTCATCACACTACATATTGCACCAAATTGGTCCAACATAGTTTATCATGCATTTGAGCAACCGAACTTTCAACTAAGAACGGACATCATTTTACTATTTTAGAATGCATTCTTTTTTTATGGGAAGTCTCATTGAAATCCACATAATCATGTCTCACGCTTTTTGGACATCTATCAAAACTACAATTTTCATAAAGTATTTGATAAATCAATCAAATTGAGACTCTTCCCATATAAACTTTGTGATGAAGAGAGAGAATGGTTGGGTTCCCTATCAGGGAAAGCATTAGGACGTGAGATGATCTCATACATAAATTCGTTACTAAATTGAGACACAACATCTCCACATTTTAGGAGGCCAATTAAGAGAGTTTTAATGAAGCACGGGAAAGGTTCAATCTCATGATAAGAAGTGTCCTAATCACGGTATTAAGAAATCTTTGCAAGTTTAGCACTTTTACACTGGAATGAACCCAGCATGCTGTACTTAGATAATTCAACTTCAAATATATCTATCACATTGAAGTCATCTAATGAAGTTGAGGAGTTATACTAGAAATGGCTACCAACAACACTTTGTGGCCTTTCGAAAGAGCCACATGCAAAAATCCATCAGGTATTCATGAAATAGATGCCATTTCTAAACAATCGGCACAACTATCACATTTGGAAAAGAAGGAGATAGATCACCGACTTTGGAAAAATCAGCAAACGCAGTGTAAATACAATTATTGGTTTGTAGTATATGTGGAGAAGCTCACAATAGTGTGGAATGCCAAATTGCATCACAAGGTACAATGGAAGTCAACTATGTGCAAAATTATCAATGTCAGCAAAACAACACATTCCGTGATATAAGGTTGGCATAATCATCCAACCTCTTTTGGAGCAACAACCAGAATAATAATTAGAGCAACCTCAACAACTTTACAAAGTCATTCGATGACCATTAAATGGTTGGAAACACAAATTGGTTAGCTGGCCCATGTCATCTCTGAAAGACCACAATGAGTCATACCCAGCAATACATAAACTAATCCAAAAGAGCAATAGTTATCAGAGTTGTTTAGGATGAGCAAATCGATATCTCACAACCCAAAGCAGTTACAAAACTAAGACCATATATACATCCCATCCATTTTCCCCAAAGACTTTGAAAGTGGACAAGGGAAAAGATGATCAAAGTAATTACAACAAGAAGCGTGGTACAACTTCCTAAAGTTACAGTCAAATGACCGATATATAGAGAAAAACAAAGTTCCTACTATAGATGAGGAGCAAGTGGAAAAATCTAAAAAATCAACTGAGGAAAAACTGAAAGAGAATATGTACCTCCATCACGTTCCCGCAAATGTTGAAGAAACACAAGCCAGACCATCAATTTGAGGAGCTCCTAGATGTGCTAAAAAAACTCAACATCAATATACCATTTATACTCCGAGTTATGCAAAGTTCTTGAAAGACATGATATCAAAAAAGAGAAAGCACTTGGAATGTGAAATTGTAGCATCCACAGAGGAGGGTAGTGCATGATTGGAAAATAAATTGCCTTCCAAACTTAAGGACCCATGGAGTTCTACTTTACTTATTTCATTCGGAAAAGCTTATTCTTTTAATACTTTATGTAATATAGGTTCGAGTATTAATTTTATGTCTTTATCTGTATACAGGAAATTAAGACTAGAAGAAGTGAAAGAAACAACTGTATCATTGCTGGCCGAGATAGAAGCATCAAATATCCAAGAGACAAGGTTGATGATGTACTCATCAAAGCTGAAAAAATGGATATTAGCAGCGGACTTCATTGTTCTTGAAATAGAAGAAGACCGAGATATTTCAATAATCTTGAGTTATCCCTTCTTAGCAACTAGTTGAACCTTGATTGACATGGAGAAATTTAAGTTAATCGTGAGGGTAAGGGATGAACAAGAAGTTTAAATTACATAACACATCCAAGTAACCATCAGACCTTGAGGAGTGCAACTATATTGAAGAAGATAATCTACCCATTCAACAAAGTTATTAGAAGAGAAAACCTAAAATTGGGAGAATTCTTTATAGAGATGAGAATGGAGAACTCAAAGTTTGGAAAGCAAAGAAATGATCTAAGGTTGGAAATTGCAAGGAGTGCAAGGTCAAAACATTCCGACTTGAGCCACCGTGATTAATACTTGGCCAAAATCTAGCTTGGGACTATAAACCAATAACTTAATGTGAGGTAACACATTCTTCTAGCACTTAACTCCTTAAATTTAGTTATCGCATAATATTATAAATAATAAGATTGCATTTAGTATTTAGGCACGTTTAATTAATTTTTAGCAAAAAAAACTTTTTGTTTTAACTTTTCTAATATTTTTAGGGTGTCGTCATCCTAACATCACAGTAAAAAAAAATTAAGATTGACCGAGGTCACTGAATAGTCCCTATTTGGTCGCGGTCAAACATGGTTGACCTGTGTTTGACCACTGTCAACCGTAAAAAAATTCAAAATTCAGAAAAACAAAACTAAAAAATTAAAAAAATGCTTTGTTATTTTTATTATGTTTTAACTTCATGTTTTCAAAATTCTTCCATAAATTTTCATTAGCTTTATTATGCATGCTTGTGTTTGACTTAACTTGAACAAAGTAATTCATATCCAATGCGAATATGGTATATATCCTTGAGAAAAATTTGGATTGGTTCGTGTGGACACTCGAATTTTTAATTATTTATGAATCCCATTATTTTATAATTAGCTTTTTAACAATTCGAGCACATGGTCATTCCTTTTTTTTTTTGATCGGTAAGAGCACATAATCATTCTTGATTGCACTTGTGGTTGGCTCTGAGTTGAGTTGTGTGAGTTAGCAAACTTAGAATTATCGAAGACGTTAGAGTATATTTATTACATTAATCACCCATGTTAGAACCACATTGAACCCTTTTAGTATAAGTTTGGAGTGATTAGATACATCCAAAACCAAGAATATCACCACTTGATTGTCTTTTAGTTCTTATCGTTGGCCCAAAAAAAAGTGAATGACATTGCACTAGCTATGCATGTAGGAAAAAGTTACCTACATTTTAGTGTGAAGACAGTCTTGGGTAATTTGACCATATTCATGATCAATATTTAGGAGATAATCTACTAGGGAAGAAGTTTGCCTACAGTGTAAGTGAAAGCAATTTTCGAAAAAAATAAGATTCCAAAAATAGAAGAAGGGATAAAGCAAAACAGAAAGAAAAATAAAACAAACCAAAGTATGTTGAGTTAGTAGCAAAACAACTATAACTGCTACCTCTGTCCGGCTCAGTCTTGGTCATCGATTAGGAATTAAAATGTTATTGAGTGGTTGATGAAAATAAACCATGTATCACTGTTAGTATGCCTTTGGGGGAATTGAAAAACAAAGAAATCAACACGAGTGATTCGAGAGTACATTGACATTATTGAGAACTTGGTTTGCTTGGGAAAAGATATTTTGAAAGTTGAAATACATGACTTGAATCGAGTAGCATCGATGAAATTGAGAATGTTTAACACACACACACACACAAGAGATAGATATACAATATAGGAGTTCTAAAATAATTCATGAATCTTGTCTCATTAACATGTTTAAATTTTGTGATTGTGATGTACATTTCGAGGAAACATTTAGTTGCTTACATTGAGTTGAGTATAATAATTGTTAGAGTCTAGTTAAGTATCTATTATTCTTTATTTGAGGACGAACAAAAGTTCAAGCTTGGGAGTGCTTGATAAGTCTAAAATTTACATTTATCTAAGCCAACAAAAGTGGCTTCTATTAGTATATTATGAATTTGATACTTCATTATTTATGCTTTTTATTATTTTAGAGGAAACCTAAGATCGGAGCAAAAATTGATAAAGAAGGATGAACTTGGAGAAAAGTTTGCAATTTTGGGAAAAATTTATATCCTTTTTAAAATCCAAGGGACTAAATTGCATTACTTATAAAGAATGATGACTTGGAGACAAACACCACATTAATGGCCCTTGCCACTTAGACTTGCAATTGGAACGAAATTCTAATGGACTAGACGCCCTTTATGACTAGAAGCAATGGAATATAAGAAAAAAGTGAAGGGCAAAACCATTGAGACTCCTTTATGGGAATGGAATTCTAATTACAAGAGGAAAGCTAGTGGTTGATTTAAAAACGAAGCAGCAGACGCAGAGTACGAGACGACGGCAGCAATGAAGAAGAAAAAAATTCCAAAATTTGTACAATTAATTCATTAATAATTTGTGCAAGAATTTTGAACATTAATCATTTTCCGTCAACAAAGTTTAATGGGAGATTTACACTACGCAAGGAAGGTAAAAAAGAACAATTGTTGGGATTTGTGCGGCGAAGATCAACTACAATTTGGAGTGATTTTTCCCTTTTTTATTGTAATTAAAGTCAACGATGTCTTTTAACCTTTATTTGTTTTATTTTAATATTATGAGTGACTAAATATTTTTCATGTTAGGATGAATGATATAGCTTAGGATTTGCTTAAAATTTGTTTAATTTCAAGACTTTATTCCACTTTAATATACGCTAATTATTTGTTATGTGTTTAGTACATCTGTTGCTTGATCAACAATTGATTGAAATAGGGATAATACGGAAACCAAGAGGTAAGTATGATTCTAACTCGTGCAATAAATAGCATAGGTGTTATAAAAGATCAAGAAATAGTTATAGGCTATGCAATCTACAGAGAATTCATGTAAGTTAAAACATTCATATATATGTGGATTTACATAGAGATATAGTAAGTTCGGGTATACGAGTAGGATTAGTGTTACTCTAAACAGATCACTAGATACATTAGGTTAATTCAATTGTTGGCATATAAAGAAATGACTCAATTAATTGGAATTAGATGAATGTTAAGCAAGGTAAGCGAATTCGAAAAATACTAACTACTTAATCTCATAATTTTCTCAATCATTTTAATTTGACTTCCTTATTGACATTAGTAAAATTTTAGTTACAAAACACAATTTGATTTGATAATTGGTCACCATTATAATTTAAATTGAAATTAGGTTAGTTCAAAAATTGATAGTAGATAGTAGTCTATGCTAAACGATACTTGAATTTGGTAAATCTACTTTATTACTTTTCGCGATCCATACACTTACAGAATTATACGAATAATATATAATTTTGTGATTGTTTGGATTTAGAATCTAAGATCCACTATTTTCAACCTATTTATTAATATGTATCAAATTATTCCTTCATGATGCAAAAAAATCAAGTTTCACATAAATAAGCATAAATCAACATAACATGCAGCTTTTTCATAATTCATAGCCCAACACATGTTTCTAAATATGTGCATCTTATGAAGCAAAGTTATTAACCTACACAAACACACAAAAACAATAATAAAGCTAAAAATAAATTATTTTTCTAATTTGTTTTCTACGACAACACACACAACAGTAAAAGCAGAAAACATACTTGGTTTTTCTACCTCCAAACTTATAACAAACATTGCCCTCAATGCTTAAAAATATACAAGTAATGTATAAAAATTAAAGGCAAAGAAAGGAACTAATTACTCCCCTTGTATAGATCTAAATGTATGGATGGATTGATATGAAAGTGTTGCATCACTTGATATGGCTTTTTCCCTTATCCAATATAGGTTTGTGTTTCTAGGTGTCATGTTCCTACAAAATAAATAGAAATAAATCATCATATGAAACAATTTATAATAAACTCAAACACAACCTATTGAAAAATATGGGAATGAAGATATCCAACTACTAAGAGAAATAAAATTTACATATCGTATAATCTAAAAAATAAAATAAATAAAAGGAAGAAAATTGGGTTGCCTCCTAATAAGCGATTATTTATATTCATTAGTTTGAATTTGTTGTTTTGGCTCCTCTGGTAGTTTGAAAATGAAGTTTCCAACTTTGCATTGACTACACTAGCAGATGTTCTTTAATTCATCTTTGACCCTCCAAATAAAAAGCTTTCCGTAATTGTCCTTAGTTGTTCCAACCAATACACCTACTCCTTTTTTGTATCTATGAATTTTTCAATTATCTTTTTCTTTATGGTCAATTCTTTTGCATTCCTCAATGTAAGGTGGTTGCCTTAGTGGAGTATTCATAGTAAAACTTTATTTTTTGTCTTCCACCATCAATCTTATCTCACTCATTTCAAAATCCAATAATGCACGTCCAATTCTTAAAAATGGTCTTCCCAAAATTATCGGTATGTCTCGATCTTCTATATTAAGGATAATAAAATTAGCTTGGAAAGATGAAATCTCCAGCTTTGATGAGAAAACCCTCAACCACTCCATAAGGATGCTTGAGTGACATGTTAGCTAGTTATAGAATTATTGAAGTTGCTATTGGATTCCTCAACCATAATTTCCTATAGATAGACAGTGGCATTAGATTAATACTTGCTTTAGAATATATTAAAGCATTTATGCTTTCTGAATTCCCTATAGAGTAAGTTAAAATGAAACTTCCTGAATTTTTTAGTTTTAGAGGGAGCTTGTGATGTAGGATTGCGCTACTCTCTTTAGTCAATGCCACTATTTCATCTTCTGACAACTTTCTCTTCTTGGTCAACATCCATTTCAAAAACTTAGAATAATTTGGAATTTGTAGGATTGTGTAATGAAAATAATACTAATGTGAAGTTGTCTGAGGGTATCTAAGAACTTATTGAATGGTTTCTCTAGTTTATTACTCTGCAACCTTTGAGGGAATGGAACTAGAGGTACATGTTTATTGACATGAATAGTTGCCTTAACATGTGGATTGTCTGATTGTTTTTCTTGATTAGCTTTTGCTGATTTTTTATACTAGACTACTTTTTCCTCTCCCATGGTAGGCACTTGATTCTCCTCCGTCCCTTTCTTAATTGTAGTAATTTTTGGTAGCTGAACTCTACTTCTTGTTGTGATGGCCTAAACTTGTTCTTCTTTTGGCTACTTTTGAAGCCTTTTGAGGGGATGGAATATGCAGCACATAAGCACAAACAGGGATAGAAGACTTCATTGATGGAGTGTTAACCTCTTCATATTCTACAAATTCAATTGCTAATACATGTTTACATAGGTTCCTTTCTATGTTGCTTGGGATGGTACCCTGTGTTCTATTGATAATGCATCTACTATTTGTCCCGAGTTTTAAATTTTTTATTGCAGCCTACTGGTTTGAAAAATTAGTCTCAATCTTTGTAATGTACTAAACCATTAGATCCTCCAAAGTTGGCTTATTCTCTTATTGTTGTTGAAATCGTGTGGGTTACCCTGAATTTGATTTTCCTAACCCTAATTATTAGCCCATGAAAAGTTCAGATGATTCCTCCAACCTAGATTATACGTGTTGTAATAAGAGTTGTTTTGTTGCCTTTGAGAATTTTGTGCATAACTGACCTCCTAAGGCTAAGAAACATGTGTGGAGGCTAAACGACAACTTGAAGTTGTATGATTTGCCTCCCATCCCCCACAGTCCGGTGCTGATTGGTATGCCATGTTCACATTATGGTTTAGGATGTCTAACTTCTTTGTTAGTACTTCCATCTAGGGGGCCAATGCCGTAACTGCATCTATATTTGGAATACCCGCTATTTTCCTTGAAGTTTCCTCGAAAGTTGGCCACATAAAATGATTTTATGCAACTTTCTCATAGAGATCCAAGACGTTGTCTATGAGCATGGTCATTATTGATCCTCTTGCTGAAGCACCGATCATGGCTTGGTCTTTAGGATGCAAGCCGGAATAAAAGATGTAGACATGTGCTTTTTAGAATGTCTAGATTTGAACGCTTTTTTAAGTAGTCCTTAAATATATCCTATCCTTCTGGGTAACTATTGAGGCCTTTTCGCTTGAAATTATGAAGTTCATTTCTGATCTGATGGACTCGAATAGGCAAGAAAAATTTCAAGGTAAATTTTTGTACCATGTTATTCTACGAAATGATGCTCCTAGGAAGTAGTGAGCATAGTAATCCTCATGCAACATCCTTTAAAGTATGAGAAAATAGGCGATATGAGTTTGATTTAGATATTGTTATAAATATCCCACATGTTGAAGCAAAAAATGGTTTTTGTTTGTTGTTTATGGATTACTCATTCTTTTATAGATTTTGGAATAAAATATCTTGATTATGCAAGATATTTATCTTTTTACATTAAACTTAGCAACTCATGTGATTTATAACACTACAGTAAATCAAGAAATGTCTGACAAACGAAACATTACTATGGCACCTAAGGCTTGGACATATAAGCTTAGATAGGATTAATAGTTTGATGAAAGATAGGCCTCTCAGTGATTTCAAAGTTGAACCTGTTGAATTCTATGAATCCTATCTTGAAGGCGAGACGACCAAGTGTTAGAGTATGAACCAAATTCCTATTTAGATTAGGTTTTGTTTCTTGATTGACGAAGGAAGCATAAACAATTTTGGTTTGGAAGTCTGATTTGAAAAGGGATCAAATTTCATCAAGGATTGATAATTTGATTTAAAAAAGGATTTTGGAATGAAGAAGAACACCTTTGGAAGGTTTTGTAATCGAGTCGGGATGCCATTCAGGTGACACCGAGATGACACTTGTTTGGCTAGAATTCGATTTTTATCAAGATTCTTCTATTCTACTTCATTCAAAACACCAAAATTGAGCTCCTATATATATTCTACATGGTTTAGGCTCTTTAAAGACTTGAGTAAATTAGCAAAACATTGTATAGCATTGAGAAAAAAACAAATTGAGATGACCTAATTTTATAGAGGGACACACATATTTTGAGATATGTTGAGAGTCACGAGAGATCTTTTTGTACTTCTTTGCTATTAATCATAGTGAATTCTGCGCCTTTGCCCATGGTTTTTCTAAATTTGTTTTCCATGTTAAATTTTGTGTTCTTGTGTGATTCTTTTTCATTTTCTCATAAGTGGTATAAGTTCTATCATTCAGTTATTGCAAATTGGCTTATTTTATAACAAGTGGTATCAGAGCCAAGAATTGAAGTTCTCAGGAAAGCCAGTTTGGTCTCATATTAAAGCAATGTTTGATTATTTAGGGATGGCAAGTATGAAGTATAAAATTTCACTTTTGGATCGTAACACCAAATTTTCTTTGTGGATGATTAAGTTACGCGTAATTCTTGCCCAATAGGATTTGGATTATGCTTTTTTGAGGCTTAATAGAATGTCAACAACTTTGACATTATGAGAGAAACAACATAAGGATCAAAAAACCCTATCATAGATACATTTTCATCTTTCAAATCAAAGTCTTCAGGACATGGTAAAAGTAAACACTGTCGTTGCATTAATGTTGAAATTAGAGTAGTTAGGCATGATTTGGAATCTTACTTGCAAATTGAATCTAAAGCAGTATTTATATTCTCATTGCATGGCAAAAGATGAATCTTTGGAAAATTGTCACTGATTTAAAAACCATGAAGGTCAAGTACAAAGAAGAGGACTTAGGGTTGATTTTGCTATGTTCATTGCTCGCGTTATATATGACGTTCAGGGATACCATTTTATATAGTAGAGATACTCTCACCATTGGTGAGGCTTATAATGCATTTTATTCTAGAGAAAAGATGAAACAACTGGTGTTCGGATCTGGGGCCCAGCCCAAACACATGGTCTTGTTGTTCGTGAGAGGGATTTGGGTAGTCATGGAAAGGACAAGTCTAAGGAAAATAACAATGATATAGTCTGTTATTTCTGGAGGAAGGAGGGCACATGAAGAAGTTCTGCTCGAAGTAGCAGAACAAGAATAAATAAGTTGCTACAGATCAAAAGTGATAACTAGGTAATTCCGGTAAAACTAATCTTGTAGAAGAAGACTACAATGATACAGATCGATTGGTGATTTCTAAAAACGACTCCAAACCCGAGATGATTCGATTCTTGATACAACGTACACTTTTCATGTGTTTAAATCGGGATTGGTTTTCAATATATGAGACTGTTACAAAAGGTTCCGTGGTGAAAGAAAATAATTTGCTTTGTAAAATAGCTAGTATTGGTAAGGTCAAAATCAAGATGTTTGATGGAACGGTTATGACACTTGTTGAAGTGAGACTGTTCCTATTTTGAACAGAAATATTATCTTCTTAGTACTATCGATTCAAAATGGTATAGTTGTATCAAGGGAGGTGGAGTTCTGAATGTTAGCAAGTGTTCAAGAGTTGTACTGAAGGGATAAAGAAATTCTTGGTGATATGTTTTGGGAGGTTCGATGATCACTTGGATGCAGTTGCAACTTATGGTTCGATAAACAGTAACTCAGTTAGAGTTAGTTGTGATCATGTTATTCGTGGTGATTCGAGCAATGGTATTGGAGAACCTACCACTATCTCAAGTGGAGCTAGTTTTGATCTTAAGGATCGTGTGGCTCATGGTGATTCGAGCATGTTTAGCAACTCAGATATAGTTGGAAGTGAATGGGATGATTCAAGCGGGTTTGGGACCCATGGTAGTTCTGCTAGCAAGTAGGGCTTGGATTTTGTTCACAATTCTTGAGTGTGCCCAAAGGGACATAGTGGAAGAGATAGAGTTTGTAACACTCTGTTCAGATAATTACTTGAAGAATAATTCCTTAAATTGAAATTTCTATCAAGGTGGAGTTTGTTAAAGTATGACCCAAATTTCTATTTGGATTAAGTTTGGGTTGTTGATTGATAAATGAGGCAAAAAAAATTTGGTTTGAAAATCTGGTTTGATATTGGATCAAATTTCATCAAGAATTTGGAGTTTTATTAGGAAAATGACTTTAGAATGTAGAAAATACCTTTAGAAGGTGTTATACCCGAGACAAGGTGCTTGGACGTTAGGTCAAGGAGCTTAGGCGCTAAACAAGCAAAAAAAGAACAACAGCCTGGCACCAAAACGTCATCCAGGTGGTGCGCGAGACGACACTTTTTCGGCCAGAATTTGATTTTAATTCTTGTATTTCACTCATTCAAAACACCAAGATAAGGCTCCTATATATTACTCCACATTGTTTAGGCTCTTCAAAGGCTTGAGTAAAGTAGCAAAACATTGCCTATTCTTTATCTTGCCATTGTTTTTCTGTAGTGAAGCTTGAAATAGGAAATCAAATAGATTAAATATAAAGGGAAATTTGAAAGTAGTCTATGGAAGATGCTGTTATTAAGCCATAATTTGTGGTTCATGAAAGGAAAAATCCTTCTAAATTAAAGAAATTGCACATATGTAACTACAAATTTGAAACATGCATGAGGGAGTTAAATGATAAAGTATTTTTGAACGGATAGTTTAATAATTGCTCCTCTATCTTAAAATTTACATTGCCTCCTTAATTTTAAATTCAATTACGTAAAATATTAAGTCCAATTAAGGCAATACGGTCTTTTCAAATGCCATGCAAATTTTATATCCAAAACCTAGAAATTTAATATCCTTTTATTTCATGCATGTGAGATTTTATTACCTCTGACAAATGATCTGAAATTCTACAAAAAAACTCACGCATGTCAATCACGCATAAATAGTGAAATACAAAGATAAATATTGACAAAAAACCTATTATTTTTGGAAAACTTTTACAATTCATCAATTCTCATAATCAATTCAAAATTATCAAGATAATGAGGAATCTTCCACTCAAATGTTTGCACATAATTAAGTTCAATTAGATTCTCATATTATAATGTTAGTGTGTGATGGAACCATCTATACTAGCCAATCATAACTTGTACTCTAACCAAAATAGTCACTTGTAGTGACTAGGTACATAAGTGTATTTCAAACCAACCATCATATAAAATTGTCTCTATAAATAGAAAATATGTGTGTACTAGGTATGAGCATGGATATAATTCTTTCAGTATTCTCTTGAATGCTCATAGTGTTGACTCTTTCTATTTTCCTAAAGTTTAGTCTTTTGAATTTATGAAATTGACTTTCACACAGTCGTATGATTAGCTATTCTCTCATGATTTATGTTCATTATTACAAATGACTTTACATGGTGGTAGCCCTCTCCTCCAACAAACCTGTATTTTAACACACCATCATATTGTAGTGCAGAAAGAAATACTGACCATAGGTCTATATCTAAGTACCTATCACGTTAAAGGTGACAACCCAGGCAATAGATGAGCACAATTACATCAGTCATGATGTCTTAAACGTGTACTTATCAGATTACAATTTGCCATAAGACATAATGAGACCACACTGATTGAATAATTGGATTTTATCCCAACAATTATAAACCAATAAGAAATTCACATCATGTAATTTTTGAAAGAAAAATATGTGTGTGTAGGCAAAAACACATGCACATAAAGTGAACAAACAAAATAAAAATTAAGTACATCAAAAGTGATTAATGTATAAAGCATATGCCTACATCTTTTCGCAAGGTTTTAAATCTAACAGCGTCTAAAAATTTGGTAAGGAAATCAGTGAATTGACCTTTAGTATGTATGTGTTCTAAGACAATGTATATGAGTTCTAGGACAATAACATTTCTTTCATGATGTCTAATATTAATATGTTTGGTATTATAGCGTTGAATGGGATTTTTAGAGATATGTATGACACTAGTGCTATCACATATAATAGTAGTAGATTCCTGATCAATACCATAGTCACTGACCATTTGCTTCATCCAGAGCATCTGAGTACAGAAACTATTGGCAACAATATACTCAGTGTTTTCTTACTCTACCAAGTAATAAGATTGTTACCTAGGGAAACATCTTCCATATGTGCTTTTCCTATCATCCACGTTTTCTGTCCAAACAACATTAGTATATCCTGTAAGATGAGAATTTGAATCATTAGCATACCATAAACCAAAACTTGAAGTGTTATTTAGTTATCGAATGATTCGTTTCACAACAGCCTAGTGGGATTTTTTTTTGTTTAGCTTGATACGGCATACAGAATCTAACACTAAAGGCTATATTAGGATGGCTTGCAGCATATACAACGGTCTGTCTATCATACTCTTGTACAAGCTGGGATCGATGTTCTTTCACTGGTAACTTTGCACACCTTCAAGGATGTGGCAATGAGAGTCCTAACTGCCTTGGTTTTCTTTAGACCAAACTTTTTTACCTGATTCTTTGCGTACTTTGCATGTGAAATGAAGATCCCCGAGTCAACTTGTTTGACCTACAAAGCCAAAAAATAGTTTAGTTCACAAGCCGTACTAATCTCAAACTCATTTTGCATAAGTGTAACAAAGTTCTTGGATTTTATTTTCAAAGTAGATCCAAATACATATCATCAACATAGATTGGTGTTACTATCAATCCAAAGTTGAGATGTCTAATGAATATGGTGTCTTTTTACTTCCCATTTTCTTGTATCCCTTCTCAAGTATAAACATTTTCGATCGTTCATCATAGGCATGATGACCTTGTTTCAGCCCATATAACACCTTTTTGTGTTTGAACACAGTCAAGTAGGTATGGATCAATGATTCTTTTATGTTTTTCAACATAGGCTTCTTCATTCGAGATTCCGTTCCGAAAGGTACTCTTGACATCCATCTGATATAGTTTGAATCTCATCTGATATGCCATAAATAGTATACTCCGATGGATTCAAGTCTGACCATAGGTGTAAATGTCTCATCAAAATCATTCCATTCTACTTGAGTGTATTCCTATGCTACCAGTCGTGCCATGCTCATCTGACTTTTTTTGAATATCCACTTTGTTCCAATCACATTTCTATATTTTGGTCGATGCACTAGCTCCCATATGTTGTTTTGCTAAAACTCATCAAGCTCCTCTTGCATTGCAAGAACTCAAGACTCGTCTCTAAGAGCTTCAATTTCATTTTTGAGCTCAATATGTGAAGAATAGCACACATTTTCAAGTTCTGTAGCACGTCGCCATCTGATCATCATTCCATCTCCACAATCTGAAAGTACGTTATGCTGTAGATGAGCCTTTTGGATCTAGTGGAAGGTTGTCTTCTATTTTGCACTTTACTGTCTTTCATTGGTGGTTCACACCTCCAATAGCTGGTGTGGGATCATCATAATTGAGTTCCAGTAATTTTATTTGGTGTCACTGCTTGAATCTACAACACAATTTTTCTGAACATTCTGATTATCTTCAAGCCGTTCTCCCAAATTCTGAATCTCAGATAGCTGTGAATGAGGAGAAAAACCATCAGTGTCATCAAATTTATATTAATGGACTCAATGATAGTTTGACTCCTCATGTTGTAAACTCTGTAGACTAAACTATCTCCTGAGTAACCAATGAATACTCCATCATTACTCTTAGGATCAAACTTCCCCAATGGTTCTCTATCATTTAATACATCGCACTTAGTACTAA
The DNA here is from genome assembly GCA_903798385.1 of Fraxinus cuspidata. Classification (NCBI taxonomy): domain Eukaryota; kingdom Viridiplantae; phylum Streptophyta; class Magnoliopsida; order Lamiales; family Oleaceae; genus Fraxinus; species Fraxinus cuspidata. The sequence goes on along the minus strand of CAIGRP010028438.1, from coordinate 1,852 downwards.
ACATGTGAAAGTACTTGAGATTAAGTTTTCCCCCTTTCCAATTTTCATAATGTGGCTATGAGGTGCATGTTCTCAATGACACACACTTTAGGATATAGCAAGCAGTATTTATAGCTTTAGCCCACAACTTAACAGGGAGCTTTTTACTATTCAACATTATCGTAGCCATCTCTTGTAAATACATTTTTCTTTTTTGTCATACCATTTTGTTCAAGAGTTTTAGAGGCTGAGAACTCATTGAAAATACCATACTCTTCACAGAAGTTTGAGAAAACTAGCATTTTCAAATTCATTTCTATGATCACTCCTAATTCTCATGATTCTAGTCTCCTCAAAGTATTTTTCAATGGTTAATTTTTGATATAAAAATATAAATCTCTCAAAAACATGAGACTTTTCTTTGAAGAAATCTACTCAATTGTACTTAGAGAAGTCATCTACAGATACATAAATATACCTTTTACCATCGAAAGTTTCAGTTTGAATTGGCCTCATCAAGTCTATATGTAACAATTCAAGATTGTGAGAGGTAGTAAAAAACTGACATTGTTTATGTGCAGTTTTAGTTTATTTACCTTTTGGACATGAGCCACTCACCTTTAGGTTTTTCCAATGAGTTTTGGTAAGTCTGACCAAGTATTCATAGTTCTAGTGTCCTAACCATTTGTGCCACAAGTCTGTAGAGTCAGCATTTATCTCTAGACTTGTCACCACATAAGACACAACTACCATCGTTTTTTAAAACTTTGCATGAACTTTTTGTAAACATGACCATAAGATCATCTTCATAAAGTTGGCCTCCACTAATCAGATTAGCTTACAAGTCAACAACAAACAAGTCATCATTGAAGAAGGGAGTCCATTAATTTCAACTGTACCAACACTCTCAATTTTACTTTTAGCCCCATCCCCAAAATTAACTAGACCACTTGTCAAAATACCAAAAGTTGGGCACAACAGATTTATATATTATATTGACAATGTAACAACTTAGATCACTCTTTCTTTGACAAACTTCAATTGATTGGATTCTTTCTCCTTCTTTTTTTCTTCATAACCCTAGCCCTCTTTGACGCTCAATATTCTTCCAAAACTGAGGACTTCTCTTAAGCCGACGATATGATGATTAGTTGACTGACTATTTCTTTAGTATGATTTAGTTTAGCAAGATGGTCCACGACTTGATTTTCTTTCTCTAGTAAAAGTTTGGTACGAGCTTCTTTTACATTAACAATTACAACTCTTTCTTCTTCAGTGAAATCCATCATAGCATGGAGAGTAATATTTGTTTCCTGTTTAGTTTCCAAATTTTCTTTTAAGATGGTATACTCTGACCATATGCTATTTGGTTCAACTATGTCCATAACCAGTGATTTTATACCTACAAGCAACACATTGTAGTAGGTCAAATTAGACTACAGATTGATAGTAAAGAGGTTATCTGATTATCATCAATTTTGTCCTTCTCGTCTAAGTTTGATTCTCTATCCTCATCTTTAGTTCATATCATGACCATTTTTCACGGGGTGCCTTTCTTCTTGATATAGAAAGGGACACCGTGTGGCAGTAGTCTGCTCCGCTTGACTACCTTCCGCCTTTTCTCGGTCGTTTCGGGACGAAAGAAAATTTGATTACAATTTATGGAAAGCTTGCAACATAAAACTGGAATGCATTGGAAAGGACTTGATCATTGATTGCTTGAAAGCTAGAAATTACAATTCATGAAAGTGGTAAATTATAATGGCTAGTGCACGGGGTGAACACTAGAATAGCTTGAAAGAAGTTTCGAAGACTAATACCCCTTATAATAGACTTCGGAACAAAAACCTAAGCGACGGCAGTAGATGTTTAA
>CAIGRP010028437.1:3111-19387 GCA_903798385.1 Fraxinus cuspidata | reverse complement strand
GTATATACAATGTGCAAATAGAACATAACTTCTATCGCTTTTTAAATTTTCATGTACTCCATACTATAATACCTAAAAACTTCCCTCAAGTCCACAAATTAGCATAGTGTAAGACACGCTTACTATTCAAATAGCAATCTCCATTAACTCTTAAAACCTCATAGTCGTTTCCCTTTTTCCTTTTTAGCTTCAACACCATAACCAAAACCAAAATTTGCAGGAATCACACAAATTTAGCTTCTAGAACAAATTAACAAAAGATTAGAGCAGAAGGAGTTATCTAGGAATTACTTGATGGAGTGGGTTGAATCGTTGTTCGGTGGAACGGATGAAGGGTACTGAAAACGGCATCGTTTCTCTTCGGGGCCTTGTATTTCTTTAACTAGTTGTTTATCTTCATTGATTCGAGGTTCGTCATCATCTGAAGAAGATGCGTAATCAACGAGTGCCATCGTCAATGAACTTTCTTTTGCTTCCTCTGAGGAATTCCTCTAATCCCGTGCCTTCAACGCTTTTACTGCATTTTCATTTTCATATTTTTTTGTGTGTTTAAAAAAGAGTTAAATTTACAATTACTTTTTCTATTAAAAAATTGCTCTTTTGAGAAATAATCATAAATTATAAATATCATTTTCTTAAATTTACAATCCCTATTTTCCTTCAAATTAGACCTATATTTCATTTTCTCGAATTCGCGCGTTAAACATTATGTAGGGTGTGTTTGATTGTATTTATTTTTCATGAAAAATGTCAGTTTTCCACCCAAATTCCTACTTTGAAGTGTTTGATTGCTATTTTTTTTCATATAAACTATTTTTCAACATTTAAAAATATGTTTAATTTTTCTTATTTGTAAGGAAAATATTTTTTTTCGGGGGAGTAGGTTTTTTATTTTTTCAGAAGAAGGAAAAATTTTCTTTTTAGGATATATTTTTCATGTCAATCAAATACACTCGTATTATAATAAGGGATAATTGCAACTGGAATTCCAAACCTTTCAATTTGAGATAGATTATACCCAAATTGTTTTATTTTTGCACCGAAAGTCCCAACCTTTCATTTCGATACATGGATGAAATTCGTCAATTTCTCATTTAATTGACCAAAAGTCAACGAGTTGAAAAGATTTTAAACATTTTTCAAAATGGTAAAATGATAAATTTATATTTTCTATTAAAAAAAATTTAAATTAAAACAATTAAATGAAAAATACTCGAAAAAAAAAAACCAAAAATCAGAAAACTAGTCATTGCCGACCATCACCACCTACTCACACAATGTCGCACTGCCCACCTCCCCCACCACCTTTCCACTGCCACCGCCACCATCGCAAATTGTCACCATCGCTCGAGAGTGATTGATTTTCTGATTTTTGGTTTTTTTTGTAGATGGTGGGGATTTAAAGAAGATGAACATTTTATATATTTATTTATTTATTTTGATTTAATTATTTAATTATAGAAAATGTAAAGGTACCATTTTATTCTTTTAAAATTGCTCAAAATTTGGTAGTTCATTGACTTTTGGTCAACTAACGGAGGAATGAACGGATTCCATCCATGTGTCCTATAGCTATAATCGAGATGAAATGTTTGGGATTGTGGGTACAAAAATGAATTTGTCACGGTTTGAAAGGTTTATGACACCAGCTTAACTTGATAGGAATTCTTGTTCAACGTGTCATTTGATAATAAAATGCAGTACTATCACCAAAAATAGAAGCAATAAACATGCATTTTAATTTTTTGTGATGATTCAAGAAGCTTGTTAAGTATTAACAGAAGAAGAGTAAGATGGCTGCTTTTAGCAATCTTGATGGACCTTTCCAGTCTTGAATTTTATTAGCATCGTGCTGTAACAATAACTCAAACAAACAATTTATTTTCGTGTTTCATCATACTACAGGCGTGTAGACAATCTTTGTGAAGCCAACGAAATTATGAGACTGTTCTTTAAGACCACATAAAGGAATGGAAAAGCAAGTAAATACATTCTGCTGAAGTTACACCAGAAGATGCAATATACATTTCCCATTATGCATTGCATAAAACATTTAGACAAGCCAGTGCCACATCCATTTCTCATCCAGTTTGTTTCTTTTACTTTTTCTTGCTAATTTGCCATGCATTAATTTGCCTTTCCAAGTTTAAAGTGACATTGTACTGATGAGAGACCACACGAGAGGTCTGATGGCCCTCTTCAAAGAAAAACATTGCAGAATAAGGAATCAGCAGTAGTTTCGCTTGTAACGGATGGAAACTATATTCAACCATTCCAAAAGGCAATGAGCAGGAGTTTAGGAGCTAAAGGGAAGACCTTTTTTGTTAAATAAACTACAAACCTGGTTTTAAAAGGTGAAACCATCAAGAAGACAATAGAAACCTGGATATTTTGTGCTGCAGAATGACCATGTAAGTCATTATTTCTATTTCAGAGTTCATTTAGTATAGACTCCATAGCTGGTCACTTTTTTACAGGACAAAAAATACCAAATCGATGTAAGAAACTAAAATGTACCTTCAGGTGCCTTAACGAACAGGATCCTTCAATGGCAATTATCTATTAAAGCAGATAGAAAACCTTTTTCGTAAACTGTATTTCAAGGAGATAAAAGTAATAGATTCTTATTCTTTCATGTTTAACGAAAATATGGATGAAATGCACAAACCCAATGGTAGGGGTAGACAGACAACAGTAACAGCTACAGGTGCACCTTTCTGGTCCTTCGTATATTAGTTATTCATATTGTCTTTCTCAGTTCATTGGTTATCCATATTAATTTAAAAATCATGCTACATGTACATTAAGTTTTACATTTTTTGACATAAAATCCATCATAACCATTAATTTTTACAACACCCTTTCATATCAGTAACCAAATTTATTTTTGACACAGAGAAAGATGTCAATAAGAATGTACAAGTAACTTAATTGTTAATTTAATAAAAGGAATAGTACCAAAAATCATTAGAGTAACAACCCTATGCCCTTTCTCACCCAGTATAATGACATCCATTGATAAAATTGTTGGCTATCATCAATCTGTATGAATGTGCTACCAAAAGATGTCAGTTAATGCTGGGTGGTAACTGGTAAGTATAGAAATAAAATGACACAACCTACACCTAGTAGCAATTAGCAGATAAAAAACTGCACTAGTTATCTCGCGTTCGGTTTACAAGAATTACCCAATAATTACCAGTACCAATATAATAGAATATCTTGTCATCTGAAAGAAACCAATTCTTTTCAGTTAGGAGAAGTTAATGTAACATGATTGACTTTACCCAACCAAGAGTATAAAGGATTAATGGAGAGGAGTAAAAGCACAAATCATTTTATCAAATTAGGCAAAACAAATTAAATCATGTTCAGAAGTTATGAGAGAACAACGATGAACTTTCAAGTTAATTTTACTGTATTAAGAAAGTGGTTAAGAACATTAACTCACATAAGCAAGACACTATATCTAAGAAACTTATTCAGAAGAATTATCAGAAGAATTCTTATGTCATCTATGAAAAAACAGATGTAACATGAGAGAAAAGATAAGAACTCATACTTGCTCGTTTGATCTTCTGAGTTGGAGTAATTATACGTGGTTCGGGCTCTAATTCAGCTTCTATTCCTTTCACTAAAGGAATGATGACCAGAACAGTAATCCTTTCCTTCCAATACCTACTAATTTCTTCGAACACTTGACTAGGTTTCGTTGATGGCAATCCAAATTATAATAAACTTTCTTTAATGCCCTGGAATGAAACATTATTCAAAGACAGTAATATCAGCATCCCACACTGCCTCTTGCAAGTTAGTGACAACTTTTAAAGGGCAGAGTGGAGTTTCAATCATGTTCAACCAAAACCGTCTTTCAAAATCTCATCTACATACAGCATCCGATCACCTAGTCTCCCCTACACGTACTTCAAATACGCGCATCACCTTATGAGCCTCCTCAGCGCATCTTCCCTTGAATTGATCACCTCATCAACAGACCTCCCAGCTCTCCTCCATATCCTAATCTGAACCTTGTTGCGAAAACTCCCATATGCATCTTGCAGCACTGCTGCAAACACACTACCTCATGCCCCTGCTCCTACACCAACAATCCTCAATGGATCGCCTTGAGCTTTCCCAAATAATCGTCGAATCTCATCAATCTTCTCCTCTAAAGGACCATTTCCACTTTGAACCAATCCATTTGAATTCGCAGTTTTATTGGCAACCCCCTCACTAGTTTCAACCATCTTGTCTAAAATAAACACCAACCTTCAATTATTCTAATCTAAAAAGTTCAACTCAATAATCAATCTATCTTTAGTAGTATATGTTTCCAAGAACTATATCATATTCCAATTCCTAATGACTCTATATGCTGAATTTACTTGAATTTCTTACCAGGTGATGTGGTCACAAGAGAGGCACCTCGAGCACGAGGACTCCCATGCCTCGTTTTTCACAATTATGGGACCATGTGCTCGAGCATCAATCAGTCCTCGATATACCTCGAGGGCTTTTGGTGAGTGCCCCTAACATTTACGTTTGTTATCCTCGAGGGTGAGTCCTCAGATTTTTACCTTAGCCAAATTCCCAAATTCCTTTATGCTCAAGCGCAGATAGTTCCCACCTCTTAAGAATTCTAACCCTATCCAAATACTTCAATTCAAGAGTCATAGGTCCAGAAAGAGTCTATCTTTGAAAATACTACAGTTAATGTATGATTAGTCTTATGATTGTGGCCCAACACTTATCCCAATTAGAATTCCTAAAAATAATGATGTCAAGTCCTGCTAGGAATGCACTACTTACCTCTATGAATATGAAACATTGGGTCATTATTCAGGTACATTTTTACATACAATTTGAGCACTCAAGCATTTTTATGTGTTAATGCGGTATTATCTCATTGAAAAGATAATGCAATGAAATGACATAAAGAAAGAACGAATTCCCACAAGTTATTAAATTGCAGATCGATTGACAAAGAGTTGTCGCAGCATAAATGTTATCGTCATGTAGACTTTTATGGTATAAAATACATAAGTGATTGGATCTAGTGCAAGTGGGAGTTTGTAAGTGTTATGCCCTAGGTCCAATCAACTTTGGACATAAACACTTTGAATATATATAATCGATGCATATTTATGGCAATATCTATTATTTAATTGAATTCATATTCTAATAAATTAAATAATAGAATCCGTAGATTCAAGTCTTGGTGATTTGTTAATCACAAAAAGTTGTGATTGTGAGATACAAACTGAATCTTGAATCGTCTGTGGTCGAAGTAATAACGAGATATGGATATCGTTATTACGGATAGATCATCACGTCTGACATTTCTTACTTGCGAAGTAAGTAGCTGATCTCACAAGTTAAAGTGTGATGACACTTAAATAAGTACGTTGATGTTTTGTTATGGAACAAAACATTGGAGATCCACTGGGGAGATTCCACGTGGATAACTATCTGAATGTCGGTGGTTAATCTCTAACGTTCAGTAGTGGAATTGGTCATTTGACTTGAGGTCATCATAGTGTCTTAGATGAGGACAATCATACTTTGATAATATTGGATGTTGCTCTACCAAGGATCGCTAATACGATATCGTTCGGTTATATCAAGAATCATATGAAGGTTGTGAATGATCAATAGATGATTCGTCATTCTTGGATAGTAAGAGATTATGATCTACATTTTATCCAGTTAAGTTAATAATGAAATCCTTAGGCAAGGTGAACTCATAATTCAAAAAGGAGTTTCTGACTTACATTGACTTAACAGCGGGATAAAAGATATGATCGATAATTAAGATTGCCACATATCTATTTCTCGTAATTGATTGAATCATATAACAAAAAAAATTATAGTTTCACAGTAAACAAACAAATTTGATTTTGTCATACCACGTGACATTTCTCGTCACATGTATTGTCTTAATACATTGCTAAATATCAATTTGGAACGACGGATGTGAATCAGTGATAAATTAAAATGGGTGTTTTAATCTATCGATTTTGATTAGATTAAAAGAATAATTTACGTCGTTAGGTATCGTGATTGGAAATCTAATGAGTCACACACAAAAGAGAACTAGAAGAATGAGATTTACTATTTAATTAATTGACAACTGTTAGGCAAATTGTTGTCAAATGACTGAAGTTATAATCGACACCACAATCATATAATCCACTTGGACAATTTGAAGCAGCCTAATTAAATTATTGATACTCATGGCTCAACTTAAACTTGGATGGCTTTTATCTGTTGACAGCCCATTTATTTCCTATTGAGCCTTACTGTTTTCTATTGGGCCTACCCAAATCTTATATATATTTGATGCCCGTTACTGTTGCAATAGAAGGTGAAAACTGTAAGCCCGTGCTTGAGAGAAAAACGGCGTTCTTGGTTGTGTCTTTTCTTCCTTGGCTTTGTGCCTTTTTTGTGCTCGGCTTTTTTTTTCCCCTTCTCCTTTAGCCTTTGTGGCTAATCCTTGTGGCTATTATATTCCCCATATTCAGTCCTTGGTGGGCAGAAATAGTAGAGCAAACTTTTGTGGGTGTGTTTGGTTCGTGGTTTTGGTTGGACAATTGTGGTGATCGATCCAGTGCCGAGCCCGGATTTCTTGGTGTTTGGAGTTCTTAAATCTACATTAACTTTGTTACTTCTGGTAAAACATTGGAAGTCATTATTACTCTGAGAACCTTTTGCTTAATATGATTGTAAACTATGACCGCTGGATATCCTATCAATTGAAGGGATGAAATGAGATGTCTTCCGACTAAACCATTTTCATTGTTTTTATTTCATTCAGCTAGCTTAGCTTCAAATTGCCATAGTTAAGATTCTTGATGTTACAATTATCTTTGTATGGCTTGAAACATCAAAGTTTTAAGTTATTATTGTAATTCTAGTACTTAAACAAATGTATCATTACAAATTTGAGAACTAATAATCTGATAATCGTTGAAGTAAAGAAGCACGTATATCTGGTACGTAAATATGTAACAATTTCAATAAATTCTGACCATATTAGGAGAATTCGTGAGCCTCTGCTTGGGCCACCTTATTTTTTTCATTTTTATTCTTTTACTCATTCTTCAATAAAATAATATTTTCCATCACATCAATAACTTTTCCTTCTTTTTCAACCACACATTCTCCATCAATCTACTATTCCAAAATACATTCTTCAAAAATAATATGGCTCAAACACACCCTCAGATTATTTTGTGATTTTTAGCAGGTCTTTATGTAAACATTGGTTGTTGCATGTCAAAGCAGGCAATTTCACCAGATTAAGTTTAAACAATTGTACCCCGACAATAGTTCAATTGATGCACAACTCACTCTTTTGGATTATGGCTTGTTTTGTGTGCATCCATGGTTTGCAGATGATCGATTATGTTAGTTATTTTTGCATATAGCATCAATATAACTTTTTCATGTCCTGTGCATTCTTTTCTCTTCTCCGTCGCGCTATGGAGAATGGTTAAAAAATTTCTTGTTTTAAGAGTTTTTACTTTAGCCACAGCTTTAAAAATTGAGTTACTACTGAAGAAACTGTCCACTGTTCTTTCCAGAACTGAAAATTTAACTGTCTGCTAACTTATCATGCATTGATATCATATAATTTATATATTTATGTAATATGCAATGAAATTTTGATTGAATTTTTACTGGTTGCAACTTGCAAGCCTCCTCTTTATACCTACAGTTGCTGAGAAGGTGCAAGAAATATTGAACTAATATTTATATACTAATTGCAGCCGCCATATTTTCTTAAATCTGCCCCCACCACATGAAGTTGCTGACAGTTGCCTTCGGCGTCATTGCCTGAAAATGCCGTAAGTCCACTCTTTCCTGTATTCTGAAGTTTTGCTTGTCAATAGATGGATATTGCCTTTTGAAAAATTCTCTGCCCTGGAGCAAGTATTGCTAGAGGGTCATATGCTGATTTCCGTCGTACAAATACTTCCCACTGTCGACCAAAATGGGCCCTCCACTCTTCCTGTTTAGTATAATAAGGAAGATATTGTTTTACTCCTAAGTGGGCATCCTCACAGTAATCTAAAACTCTTTTGTTTAGACTCAATAGAGGTTCCAAGCCATCATTTTCTCTGGACAAAGGAACTGCTTGGGGAAGGAACGCCACGAGGTAGAAAATGTCTTCTTCTGGAAGTACAACTGAAGTTCTGTTGTCCCACCTGAAAAATAAAATGTAAATCAATTGACTTAGGAACAAGAACTTTAAAAATTGATTGAGTGAACAAGTTGTCATTATGAGTTGTTACCTTGATTTGTTTACTGGGTAGACCAGGACAGGGCCATTGTTTGTATCCGTTAAAATGTTGCCAAAAACACCTTCAGCAAAGTTGTTTATTTTGCTTTTCGGAACAAGGAGATTGAGCCATGGGTGTGGGAGATCCCACAATCCTCTTGATTGCAGTTTTAGCTCGGCTGCATGAACCCTGTCCAAGAATTCTACATAAGAAGTTTCTGACATAAAGAGTGTTGAGGGGATGTAGCTTAATTGAGACAACAAGCTCTCAATTTCCTGCATCAGAGTTGAGAAATTTGAATATTATGGCCTTTCCATTGACATATCTGTGAACATGCTCTAAAATATTGGACTGTGATATGCCTCACCTGGTCTATTTTATCAGCCTCGCCGGGATTGAAATTTTTGGTCAGTTCGAGGCAAAAGAGAGTCCTTCCATCCGATTTGAATTGACTGGCTTGAACTGGATCTTGCGGGTTGAAGGATGATCTCCAGTTATTAATGAGACCCGTCTTGTTAATCATCACAAGGCCTTCTATGTAATCAAATGTGTTTTCTGCAGATATTAAATGCTCTTGGTCTCTGGCAAAAGTGGAGAAATCTGAATAAAGTACTCTGATCCATTTCACCTGTTGACAGTTGGAACTACAAGTTTGTCAAACTGTTTCTGTTATTTCAAAGGCTTATAACAGATTTTTTTGGCAGGGTGGATTAATCTTTACCAACTTTGGTGCTGGCTCTAGAGAGATTCTTGCTCGAGTTATTATACCAAACTGGCCAAGTCCACCCAGAACTCCGTGAAATAGGTCAGCATTCTGCTCCTCCGAACAAATTCTCACTTCTCCCTTTCCTGCAATAAATTCTGTGTATTGGTGAAAAAAAGATACAAGATTGATGTAGTTTTCTTTTGATAAATTCAAATTCAATGACCTATACATTCCAATGATCCTTCATGGAAACAGGGTAATCTAGCAAATTAGTTGGATTCAATGATATCAAAATCAAAATTATCAAATTTAAGCCAATCCCTAATTTTAGTTTTTCTCACACAAACCTGTGACGACTTCGAGCTGGTGGACATTACTGATTTGGGGGCCATGTCGAAATGCCTGTCCACTGATCCCGGCATTGGACAGAGTACCACCGACTGTTAGATGTAAGTAATCTGTCCAAGATTTTGGTGCTAACCCAAATTTCAGGCACTCATGCAGGATATTGATCCATAACTCGCCAGCTGAGACGTCAACATAAGGAAATCGCCCATTGTGGACCTTCATTTCTTGCCTACTGAGTGATTCCATGTTGATTACAATCCCTTGTGGTGCCTGTGCTTGGCCTTGGAGTGAGTGTCCATGGCCTCTAGCTGCAACAGTCAGCTTGGAACCAGGACCCTTTTGCCAAATATGCTTTATAATGGTGGCAATATCAGATACTGACTTTGGGTGCAGAACTGCCGAAGGAAGGAACCGGAACCGGTTCCCGAAATCTCTGGCTGCAAATTCATTGTTGTCAAAACTGAAATGCCCTTCAACACTTTGTGTCTTGAGAGAAGATGGAAAACTAGAGAAACAGAGGCTTAGGTTTATAACCAGGCAGCCTATTAACAAAATTGTGAAGCTTCTGATGGGAAGAATATTGTTTTGTTTGGATGAGAATTTCATGTTTTGTGATGCTTTGTTATGTTGTAAGAAAACTCCAAAGTTGATATATAGAAGAGGCAGAGGTGAAGAGTTGACGATGGAATTTAAATAGATGGCGTTGGGTTGCAGAGTCAACTTATCTTCTGTGTTAAGAATCTGTATGAAGACTGCTTACTTGGGTGGATACTTGTCAAGATTTTCTTTTTAGTTTCTCCCTTTTGGGCTTTTATGTTTGCAAGAGAAAACCATCACATAAAACAAGTTGAACAAAAAAGTCACAAGCAAGAGAGATTTCATATATCTTCTCAATTTTCATTAAGTGGCCAATAAATTTAGGGGATTTTTCATTGGAAAAGTTAATTAAAATAATTCGTTTCAATAATAAAAAGGAAGGAAATGTGATTTATACTGTATTCCATTTTTTAATCCTTTGTTGATCATGCTCATTAGATTCACCAAATATAGTGTGTGATAAAGATGTCGATACTTGATCTTAATGATGGACAAGATCATATTTTGCCTATCAGATTTACAAGAGAGACTATGAGATAAAGATATCGATATTTGATATTAATGATGAACAAGATCAAAAGAATGAGACAATGAATCGATTATCTAACATAAATATTCACATGGATACGTGTTAGCTTGCACGTTTTAATCAGTGACCTCCTTCGCTTTGTGTTTTTTTTGGTGATTACATTTCTTAGAAGTTGAAGTCATGATTTAGCCTCTATTTGAACCACATTAAAATTTTCATTCTTATTTTTTTACTTATTTTCAACCACACATTTTTCGATAAAATAATATTTTTCATCACATCAATAACTTTTCCTACTTTTTCAATCACACATTCTCCATCAATCTACTATTCCAAAATATATTCTTCCAAAATAATGTGTCTCAAACACCTTAGTGTTTATTTAGTTTAATTTAGTCATCTATGTCAGCTTGTTGTACCGAACTAATAAAAGTGAGAAAAATACAATAGTTTAGTTAATTTATTCTAACACTATTTCAAAGGAGTCCACTTAATCAGCCTCATTACTTGAATAAATAATCGACTACCATTTTCACACAAGATAAGACTCGTATAGAAATCACAATGTCCTAATACCAATATTAACATGATTCTTGTCTATACTGTTTGTGCAAAATCCGCAAGTGTACGAGATCATTAACAAATAATACGTGATCAGTATGTGTATCGTCCCAAAGAGAATAAATATTAATCAAGTGTATTCGTTTTTATTCAAATTCAAAGTAAGCAAACAAAGTAGAATTGTGGTTGATAATTATTTTAAATTATTCTACGAAAGCTTGTAAAATTCGAGTTTTGTATTTATATAGAATGAGTGTATTGGATTACAAATCCACGTATTATTATTTATTTCAATTCTCAATTATGTCGGTAGTATCATTCATGCATTTTTGACAATCGATAATTCAATTGTAATTAATTCTCTTTTTCAAGACAAATTAAATATATTCCTAATCCGAATTCGAATGAATAGAATGTATTCAATTTCACATTTATCTCTAAGATTGCACAAGTGATAAATATTATTCCTAATATTTATTGCACATATGTTAGTCAAACAGTGTTCTAGACCTATTATGAGCATCATAACACTACAATAAGCAATTATATATTTAATTGGTGATCAAAAAATCAAATAATTAAATTACACATGTAAGATTAATCAAGAAAAATAAGAATGTAACTAACTAATTGTTTTAAAATAAAAATAAAGAATAAAAATGTTTCATCTTCATCCAATACATGAAAATAATTAGCATAACATACTGTTATGTAAATTACACAAAAAGATTTGAAAAAATACCACCCTAAATGAAAAACAATGAATGAAAAGTGAAAAATTAATTTCTTATTCGTTAATTTTCAACCCGAATTTTGAATTTTCAATCTTTTGTGTTGATTGCCTTGTAATCTTGTGATAGACTCCTTCTTGTGGTGAAAAATAGAATTTTATATCTTCTCTTTGTTCACGCTGCCCCCTTGTAGGTAAAATAGTAGGTTGAATTTGATTTCCATAAGAATTTGGATCAAACTAGGAAATTTGACCATTCAGGCCCAGAAATTTCCCGCATGCGCATGTCGCTTCTGGTCGTTCCTAAGCAGCTCTCAGTATCTTAGTCATAACATTCCCTACAAATATCCGATTGAGGTGATTCAAAATGCGTTGAAAATTTAATTCAAATGAATACAATTCTTTTAGAAATACTGTTTTTCCAATTTGAACGTTTGTTATCCGAAAAATAGGTCTCAAGTTGAGGCTAAAAATCTGGAGCATAACTTCTTCGGTTGAAAATTGATTTGTGAAAATACTTCTACTATATTTCACTTATTTGACCTTCAATTGCATCAAATTGATCATATATGATCTTCAATCATCGTTTTGTGCTCTGAACCAACTATTTGATGTTTACACTTTGGTCCCTAAATTTTAGATTTCCTTCGTTTTAGCACGTTTTTCGTTCATTTTTTCAAATCCACCCATTTGCATTAAGTTGAACCCAACAAACATAATTAACACAAAATTAATTTATAACTCATCCAAATCACAACAAATACTATAATTTAATGGCATAAATAAGTGTACAAAATACACTTATCAAATACTCAAAATTTCAATTTTAGTATTTGATCGTTCGAAAATCAAAATTGAATAATAGAGAAATATTCTATTTTTTTTTTACAAAAAGAGAAAAAAAAGTCATTCCACCCAACTTGTTTCATGAAACACAAAATCTTTATAGATCCTTCCTAATATACCATTTTAAGGATTAGGTTGCCATATATAGAATGTGTTAACTGGCTAGCATTAGTTTGTTCACAATCACTAGTATGGCTCAACCTTGTCTTCACGACTTGGATTTTTATGATTATATTCCTCTGACAGCCATTGTTGTCTAAAAAGCAAACATTGCGTATCTAATTTGCAGATTGGGTGTAAGGATTGGCTGGCCAAAAGAGGTCCATATGACACGTGAATTTCCTAAGGACTCCTACTTTCTAGCATTAAGAGCTATTTGCCTATTGGTTGTGTTGGGACCTCGTCTATGGCCTAATTCCTTAGGTTGGCACGTGTGACTTGAAAAACAAGTTCAACGATTCGTCTGAAATTTTAAATGGTCGAAGTTTAGATATTCATTAATTAATTGTGCATTGGACTCGCTGAAGACGACACCGAAAGTCTTCTCTTTGCCTAAAGGATGACATGGTTTGGACCAACAAAAAATGATGTTTTTTTGGTTTGTTTCACGTTGTAGTGAACATGTTTGATATGATTACCTTTACCTTGTTTAATTAAGGACTTTAATTCTTGTTGATGGAGTTGATTTGATTTCTTGCTTGTCTTTGAGAGGGCATGGATGGACCCCAAGAAAATATTTCCAAAACAAATCTACCATGTTTGTTTCCCACCTTTCTTTTGTTATGGAGATTCATGTGCCATTTAGAATAATGTGTTATTTAGAGGTGGGAATAATCTTATTCAATTCGATAAATGAGTATCAAATAAAATTCTCTACATGGAACCATGTGCAATGATGGAAATTAGGGATCAAAACTGTTATTTTTGGATCGTTTCGCTCCGACTTCGGCCCAGTACATATGGCTCCAAGAAAAAATAGCCACCCCTAGTGTATGCATAAGTCTTTGCATTGAATCTTCTAGCAATGAACTCAACAAAATAACAAAAAAGATCTTTATAGTCAACTCTATTGTTGAGTGTAAAGCTTCATATTTTATTGTTGTTCTTATATTAGACATGATGTCAAGGATTGACGTACGAAATATTGTATTTTCTTAGAAGAAACCAATGTGGGAAACAAATAATCTTGAAAACAAATCAAATTAATATGCAATATATTTGCCATTTTTCAAGGCCTTCATTTTTTTCAAACAAATTGCAGAAAATTGGGACCCCCAAAGTAAAGCTTAGCAAAGCCATTCTATTAGACAACAAAGCACGGTAAGATCCCCATCAGTGTCTCAATCAAGATTCCGGTTATGCATTATAATATTATGATATTTGTAAGTGCAATAATTTGGAATAGATTTTGTGCTCAATTCCTAAGATTATGTGTTGCTGTAGTGTGAAAACATAAAGAAAATTGGTAAACCTAGTCCTCTCATTAATTTTTTTGTGGGAAAAAACCTAATCTTGATTACATGTTTTCTAGAAGGAGACCGACCATGAATAAACAAATCTTAAAAGGTTATGGCAAATAACTAAGGATTAGGCCATTTCTCATTAAAAGTTACTTGTAGGACCTTTCTGCCACCTTTTCTTGTCAAACCCTACAACTTTTCAAGAAGTGATCATTTCTTAAATACTGCAAACTGTAATATTCTGAAATGTATATCCAACAAACTTCAAACAAATAGAAATTCACTATATTTGTGAAAGTAAACAGTACCAATTAAACCGCATAAGGGTGTTATTACAATTTTCATGATAAGATCAGTTGTTTGGAGATCGCGTGGTAGCTTATGATAAAGCGACAAGTTGACGAAGTGCCACTAAGCCGGAAATGATGGGTTGGACGGCCACGTACTGGCAATCACCACCCTTGTCATCATGCCATGACTACAAATAAACAGGACAATTGTTAGGAAACAAATTGATTTAGAATAATGAAACCTACAGGATTAGGAGTAATCAAATTTTCTTATCATGTTCCCCATTAAACTCTTATTCCACTTTCCATCACTGTTCCCTTGTCTCATTGTTATTCTTGGTGTTGTAATTTGACATTTTAATCCTTGTCCTTCGATCGTAGACATACTTATCAATATCCTTCTAATTTAGTGCCTGTGGGATTAGCTAGTTCAGGGATCTGTGACTCCAAGCTCAATCTTTCCACATCATCAGAGGCAGATTTAGTCTTGGGCTGGCCTGAAAAATCCATTTTTTTTGTTGGGATTTTTTTTTTATATAGTGTAAACAGATTTTTTTTTTTTTTTATGTGAATATATATCTAATCATATTTAAGTATATCTAACACATTAGCCATGTGCAGTATTCTGTGGGCGCAAATATGACACAGTCTCTTTTTCTTGTTTTCTTCCACTCGAATCTTGATTTTATGTTCAAGTAAAATCAATGGACAACAATGTTTAGCGTTATATATTTTGTACAGGGCCCCTTTAAGATTTCAGTTTATAAAATAAAGAGAATTATTTTCAAAATAAGTAAGAAAGTAATTATTCAACCATTATTAAAATATTAAAGTTACTTTAAAAAACCCGTCTAACTCGAAACGTTCAAAATACCTAATAAAGAAGACTGGTTGCTTGACATTTGGATTTTTTTCAACAAGACGATGACATTCATTTTTTTTACCTCAACATTTCGAGTTTTCACTCTTGAAAGTTTAGCATTCAAATTCTTTTGAAGGTGATAAAGCATATAGATTAGAGAATGTAAGAGGATGTTTGGCTAAGTTTAAAAGTTATTTGAAAAGGATATTTTTCGATAATTTATAATTTGTTATTGCTCAAAAAATTATTTTTTTTAAAGATCTTGTAAGTAGCCAAACATACTCTAAAAATCTTTAGGTGTATAGTTTAACTTTATCACATGAGTGGATAAAAGCATTATATTTTAAAATTTAATTAATTGTTAATAATAAGATTATTAAGAGCTCGAATAAAGTTTTTTTTTGTTTAATTAGATGTATTTTATTACAAAGGAATTATCATAGTTACCAACCATTGAAATATCCATCATGTAATTTGGATAATTATATTTGCACCATAATTATTGTTTGATATCCACATTTTAATTATAATGAAGGTTCAACAAGACAATTTTGCCACTTACTAGGAATATTTTCATTAAAAACTATTTAGAAATTTGTATTCTTGTAAAGATCAATTTTGTCATCACTTATGTCGCAAATATGGAGTTATCCTAGACTTTATTATTATCATTAAAAAGAGAGAGGGAGAGGGGGTTAGATAAGATATGTTTGAGATTTTATTTGTAAATATTTTTTTCAAAATAATGAATTATTGCAGCAATGGAAGAGGATGTAGTCTCACATTGAGACGAACATCTATAAATTTTTTCTCAATAATTTTATAAGTTGGTCTCCTTTTTCACTAAGGTGTTTATGGGATTAATCATTTATAGATGTGGTAATCAGTCGAGTAGTTTTATCTATCATTAGTAGAGATATATCAACAGTTAGGTGACAATGGATTTTCTTATTCATTGTCCAATGAAGTTGAAATACACTTTAATGTATGGATAATGAAGAAGAGACTCGATTGTCACCTAATCGATGTTGCATATTTACTAATAATAAATAACATTATTACGAT
>CAIGRP010028429.1:0-46589 GCA_903798385.1 Fraxinus cuspidata | reverse complement strand
GGGCCTGCGTACCCAAGTTCGGTATTTGGAAAATGTCCATCTGAATAATTAGAGTCAGGATTTTTATCCCAAATAAAATGTCCTTAAAATCTCAAAACGGCTTCAAAGCCTTGTCCCGTGCAAGCACCACAAAGCCAAGCACCTCAAAGCCTTGTCCTAAGCAAACACCCCAAAGCCTTGCTTTGAGCAAGCGCGTCAAAGTTGCGTTTAGATTTTCGAACACCCCACCAATGTCCTCGAGCTTGAGTACTTAATACTCCTCGGGATCATTACTCAAATATTCGAAGTTAAACACTCCTCGAACTTGAGTACTTAATACTCATCGAGATCGTTACTCAACTATTCGAAGTTAAACACTCCTCGAGCTTGAGTACTTAATACTCCTCGGGATCGTTACTCAAACATTCGAAGTTAAACACTCCTCGAGCTTGAGTACTTAATACTTCTCGGGATCGTTACCCAACTATTCGATTATTCGAAGTAAACACTCCTCGAGCTTGACTACTTAATACTTCTCGGGATCGTTACTCAACTATTTGAAGTTAAAAACTCCTCGAGCTTGAGTAGTTAATACTCCTCGAGCTTAATATACTAATACTGCTCGTAAAGTTCTTAATCTATTCGATCATTATTCGATTGGTCGAGGTTTTCACGCTTCTCGAGCTTAAGTACTTAGTGGTCCTTGAGTTCTTAAATTATTCAAACATTGTTGATCGGGCTCAAGTGCTTAATTATCCTCGAGCCCATAACTAATTAACAGTACTTAATCATTCGAGAAAATTCCTTGAGTACAATAACTCAGAAAGAGAAAAATACGTTGAAACAAAGTCGAGCAACATATATAAAAACATTGTTCGAAAGGATGATTAGGCAATGTACTAGAAAAAGTTAATAACACTGTCCAGGCCCATGATCGGGCAACACACTTGCAAAAAATCTAAAAACAAAAAATGATAAAAGGGGGATTGGGGAGTCCTAATCGAGCTCATCGCCCGGAGGCCTTGAGACTTTATCTCCATCATCATCATCCTCATCCTCGACCAGTGTGCCCTCGGATGAGGAGAGCTCGAGCCCCTCAACAACCTCGGGAGAAGGCTTCGGGTCATTCGGGTTGATGTTTGGCAGCTTGGACCGAAGAAAGGCACGGGCTTACTTGAAAGCATAACTATAAGACCCGAGTGCATACTCGCCCTTGATCGCCCCGAACTCTTCAGACTTTTTATAATCCCATTTACCCGAGCCTCGCTGAGCTGTACCGCGAACTCCCTTGTTTTACGTTCGAGTTCAGTCTTAGCCTCCTCGGCCTCATCCCTTGCCATTTTAGCTTCATCTCGAGCTTGCCGTCTTTGGATCGTCGAGCAGCTTCAGCCTCGAGCTTAATCATCTATTGAACTCGACAATCCAGCTCTTCCTCGAGCGAAACAACCCTTCTGGCCTCTTCGTCTCCTCTCTGTACTAAAGCCCAAGCTACGGATAGCGCCTGCATGTCAAAGCAAAAAGAACGATCAGGAAATGACAACAAAAATAGAAACATTAGAGGAAGTGCTCGAGATACCTTGAGGGTTAACGACTCGACCACCTTAACTCCATCACCGACGCTATGGCCATCTCCTCTGTACTTCTCAAAGAGCTCGGGGACCAGTGTGCATTTCTTGATCCCAGCTACTGATGGTGGTAGAACGATGACGCCTTCGTCGAGTTTGACGATCGATGGTATTTGCTTCGGCGTTTCATGTCGAGGTTGTAAAGGGTTGGATATGGTCGCCCCTTGGGTCGAGGTTTCCTCCCCTATCTTGGAAGGCTCACCAATGCCCCTCAAAGTGACTTCTGAGGTGCTCTCTCGTGGCCTTTTCTTAGACTTCTTTCCTATATGTTTGGTCGGAGCATTTTTCGATTTCTGTTATATAGCACGACGGAGGTCAGTAGGGTCGAACGCCATTTCAAATGCTGCAACAAAATACAAGTCATGAGACCGAGGAGTATTGTTATTAAGCATGAAAAATAGAATAAGCGTTCCTACCCTCGACACCTTTCACGTTGGCGAGGTCGAGGATATCATCCCTTATGATGTCATCGATCTTAAACGCTAGGGGCTCGAGCTCGATCAGGCATTGTCTATCTCTCTCCAACACGTCAAAATAAGCCTGACCTTCATTAAAACGCTCGGTACTCGGGATAGCCCATCGAGGACTAAAGGGATGATCGGGGTCTTGAGGTTGGATAAAAAGAACTTAGACTTCCACCCTTTTAGGGAACTCGGCATTTTAGGGACCTTAAATTCTCCCCGAGAAGATAAATATACAAAACAGTTAAAGCCTGGGAGAGTCTTCAATTCGAAGACCATCCTAAGCAGATCTATCCTCGGGGCAATACCTAAAAACCTACAAGCTATAAAAAAAAAATAATAACCAACCTCCATCCGTTGGGGACTACCTGCCCAGGACACATACCGAACTCGACCAGGAATTCGATGAAGAATAGGTGAAGAGGCCACCTAAGCCCCCCTTTAAAGCTTTCCTAAAAATAACAATCTCCCCCTCTCGAGCAGTCGTAACCCTGTCCTCAGGACCCAGAGCCCAGACGTCACATGCCGGCATTATCCTAAATTCCCGAGCTATCCCCACTACCTCGTGCTCTTTGTACCTACATCTAAGATAGGGAAAAGAGAGTGCGGGCTGGCTACCTATGGGGACTGCAAATGGGATTATGGAGTGTCCGCAATCTTCGGGCGATGAGCTCTATCCCGACGAACTACTAGCAGTTGACATTTTTTAAAGAAATATAAGAATATAGAAGCACGAGGTCTTACCTTAAGCATAAACCCGAGGTGGTCCGAGGAGTGTTCGAAGAGTGAAAGGTGCCAAATGAGGTAGGGTAAGGGGGTATTTATAGGGTTCTGAGAAGGTCAAAGGTCTCTCAATCCTAGCCCTCCACGCTGCGCCATGTGGCAATCATCAATGTAAGGTAATTATTAGCTCGCATATCGAGACCACGTGGCACACCAACACATACCTAGTTGGCTCGTCGACTCGTCGTTTCTCTGATCAATCCATTTCAAAAGCTGAACAACCCTAATTCAAAGGCTGATCAACCCATTTCAAAAGCTGAACAACCCCAATTCAAAGACTGTTCAGCCCATTTCAAAGGCTGATCAACCCATTTCAAAATCTGAACAGCCCCAATTCAAAGGTTGTCCAGTCCATTTCAAAATCTGAACAGCCCCAATTCAAAGGCTGTCCAGCCCATTTCAAAGGCTTATCAGCCCATTTCAAAAGCTGAACAGCCTAATTCAAAGTTTGTCCACTCCATTCCAAGCCTGATCATCCAATTTTAAAGGCTGGTCGAACTCACAAAAAGGGTGATCATTCCTTCTAGATTACAATGTGCACCACATCCTAGAGTCCCGAATATGATGCTCTGCATGTATGCACGGGGCCCAGTGATAATACAAATATTGGATGTTACCCTAACCACTCTTCCCGAGGAGAGTAGGCCCATTTGGGTACGATCCCCATGAGCTCCTCGGTCTACCCTCCTCGAGTTCGGGCAACCATGAGCCAGCAGGTCATCCTCGATTTATCAGGGGTTTACTTCACATCGCGTTTGATCCTACCATTGGAAACAAAGTTGCCAGTGATAATACAAATATTGGATATTACCCCGACCATGCTTCTCGATGAGAGTAGGGCACATCTGGGTACGATCTCCATGAGCTCCTCGGTGCACCTTCTCGAGTTCGGGCAACCATGGAGCCAGCAGGTCATCCTCGATTTATCAGGGATTTACTTCACATCGCGTTTGATCTTACCATAGGAAACAAAGTCTTACTGTTAATAGATAACCTCATCCCAAAAGAATTCTACCATCAAAATCTCACTTCTATCCAAACACTTAGATAAGGCAACACCAACTAAATTACAACTTCCAATCACGGTAGGACTCCTAGGGATTTCAACATAGCAATCCTACTGTGAATATACTACCTACCTCTATAAATACATCATTTCAATTCATTAGCAAGGTACGCTTTTAACATTCAATTTCCAGCACATAAGCATTTATTTATTCTCTGTCTGACTTAAGCATCGAAGGGCGACGAGGACACACCTCATCGAGCTCACGAGCGGCTCGTGGGTAAGGCCCACGAGCTTAAAAATTCAAAGAAGAATTTAAAAAAAATGTTAAAAAAAAAATTCAAATAGATCGTAGGCCGAGCCGAGCTTGCCCACGAGCAAACAAGCCACGAGCCGGCTCGAGCCGAGCTCGTGGTTTTAAGGGCTCGCCATCACTACGTCGATGCTAAAAATTTTCTCCTAAATTTAAAAATTGAACAAAATTCTGCAGTATAGAAAGATATAATCATCAAAGAAGAGAGGAAAAAATTGGGGATGGATCTGTGGTGACGAGGGAAGGGAAGAGATGGCAGATGCAGAGAATTGATTTGCTGAAAAAAGGGAAAATTTCTTGATTAATTATGACACATTTAAAAACTAAGAAACAACATTTTAAACTTTAAAAATCAGATTTTTTTCAATTTTATTTATAAACTAATTAATTAAACATATATTTTATTAATTAAATATATTAATGTCACAATTCTATACAATTTGGCACAAATTATAAATTAATTGGTCACAATTTATTTCTTAATCACAATAAAAAATTTTATAGGTCACAAATTATTTTATGACCGTAAATAATTTTTTTTTATAAATCACAATTTATTTATCGGTCACAAATTATAAATTTTATACGTCACAACTTATGAAATTAATTTGTCACAAGTTATTTTTCAGTTACAATTTAATAAATTGTTTTTCTCGATTATATTTTTTAGGTCCATATTAATTATTATCAACCAAATAATTGGTTACAAACACACGCCACCTACAACCATATCACCATCGTCAGATCTCCATCACCACCATCACCACATCACCACCGTTGCCAACATCACAACCACCACCATCAAAAAATCAAATCCAAAATTATCACAGCTACAACCATCGCCACAACCACACCAACACCATTGTCCCACCGCAGCAACCACCATC
Organism: Fraxinus cuspidata; assembly: GCA_903798385.1. Classification (NCBI taxonomy): domain Eukaryota; kingdom Viridiplantae; phylum Streptophyta; class Magnoliopsida; order Lamiales; family Oleaceae; genus Fraxinus; species Fraxinus cuspidata. The sequence goes on along the minus strand of CAIGRP010028429.1, from coordinate 41,535 downwards.
TCGCTATCACGGCTGCCACCGCCACTCCACTCCACCCTACCCCACCACCTATACAAAAAATCACAACTACCATTTCCACCACACCACAATTGCCACCCCACCAAAAAATCCCAAAACCATCATACTTCCACGACCTCCACAAATCCACAGCAGAACAACCACAGACTTCCACAAATCTACCACAACCACAAATCCATGACCTTTACAAACCCACCACACAACAACCGTTGTGTGCAAACATAAAAATTCCTCAAAAGCACGGTACTACGCCTTTGTGAAGACGACTTCAAGAAGAAGAAGTGGATGGACAAGTAGTGGAAGTACCCTATGATGACGAATCAATTTCGTCACAGTCGAACTTCTCGATTATAGTCCATTGAGCATGGTTCCGCCGTTGGAGAAGGGATGGAAAAGGGGACGAGAGAAAGATGAGAAGAGAGAGAAAGAGAGCAGGGGAGATGGTGGCACGACGCGACTGTGGTATGCAGTGGCGGCCACTTCGTCGTGTAGAGTCACCAAAGATACGGTAGGAAATGAAGAGGGTAAATAAGATTTGTGAAAATGAATTAGGGTTTGTTGGGTTGAAGTGATTGTGGTAGATTAATTATATTTAATAATATTGTTAGTATTATAATATTTAATTATGATTTGAATTAATACATGATTTTTATATAAATAAACTTTGCAGTTGATTTTTGAAATTGGATCTTGAAAGTTATGGTTAGATGTTCCAAAAAAAAAAAATAGAGTGAATAAGCAGCCAGAGAGGTAGAGACGTGATTTGTTAAAGTGGAAATCACACCCAATCGCATTTTTTAAGTTTCAACTTCAAAATGTAGATTTTAAGTATTTTTATACAAAAATTAGATGATAATATAATTTGTAAATATGAATAATAATATTATAAAATTAATTAATCTATAAACCAACCACCCACTTAAACACCCACCACACTTTAATTTAAATTAATATACACTATACATCCTATCCCACAACCCACCCCACCTCATACACCCCAAACCTTAAATCTTTTCCCCTTTCTTTCTCATTATTTTCCTTTCCTCTACCTTCTTTCTTCTCCGGCAACACACGATATCTGCAACATGGCACCTGCGGCATTGAGGAGTGGCATCTGAGGCGCGGCTGTCGCTTTGCGCAACGTCGACGTTTCTGGGTTCGGATCCGTTGTTTTGCCTTGTCATAGATCGCGACCTTCCATTAGTTTCTTCGACGTTACATTTGCCTGGCTTTTGCGATGGCATCACATCACCACTTACTGCTTCTGCAGCGTGACAACCAACGACGAAGGTTTTCAGGCTGCCGCTCTTGCTTTACCATGTTGATTTTACGGTGTTTGCCGCTTTTCTCCGGTGTTTTGTGACGGTTTTGATGGTGATTTTGCAACATACTTTGTGGTGGTTTTCTCGGTGGTGTTAGTGTGCAGTGATGGTGGCAGCGGGTTTGTTGATTTTTTGGTAGGGTGGTGGTTGTGGTGTGGTATAGATGGAAATAGAGGAGATGGTAGTGACGGTGGTGGTGTGTTTTGGGCACGATGGTGGTGTGATGTGTGTGCGGTGATGGTGTGATGGTTTTGCGATGCTGTGGTGATGTTGGCAAAGCGATGGTGGTTATGGGGATGGTGGTGCACATAGTGATGGGAGTGTTGTGTGGGAGTGAAGGATGGGAGAAATGTTTGTGACCAATTATTTGGATGTTGTAATCAACAAATAATATATGACTTAAAAGAATGCGTGATTGTGACTAAACTTTTAATTGTGACTCAGAATTTGGTCAATTGTGACCAATTAATTTAATAATTTGTAACCGTAAAATAAGTTGCGATTTATAATATAAAATTTGAGATTTGTGACCAATATTTTTTTTTAATCGAAAAATAATTTGTGATCAATTAATTTGATAATATATAACCAGTAAATTAGTTGTGACCTATAAATGTCCATAATATATATAATTAATAAAATATATTTTAATTAATTATTTATAAACAAAATTAAGTAAAATCTAATTTTCTTTAGACAATAAAACTTGTTTTTTATTTTTGAAATATGTCATACTTAATTTCTTAAATATGAAATTATTCCTTTGGTAAATAAAAGAAAAATGGGTTAAAAAAGTGAGAACTAATATTTGCATAAAAGGTAGAGGGAAATGAGTTGTTTAATTTAGTGGGCTTTTAAAGAATGCTATTAAACTAATATTTGAATAGAATTCAATTTTATTTTATGGCATTATCAATAAGAATGTTATTATTAAATGCTATAAAATGTTGTAGTGAGTAGATGCATCTATAATACAAATAATGTCTAGATAGTCTATATTGAAAGTGATGAGACCCCATATATCACCTAATCAATTCCCAAAATTATAAGGATACAGTCCCAACTTTTGCTAGCGATAGTTGATGATTAGTTTTCAATACAGAGAACAACCATCATATGAAAAGTTATTGAATTGAAGAATCTTCTGATTCATCAACTAATATTTATTCGAATTCTCATTTGTATCATTACTGATTTAGTGATTGTCTAACCGACCACGTAAAACATTAAAATATTTAGAGTTAATTGAATTTTTTTCATTTAATACAGTGTTTAAATATATTAATATAGCTTCGAGCTTTCTTTCTCTTTTCCTTAAAGGATTCATGATAATTCAATGAAGTGTTTGGATATACTATAGGTACTCATGATAGGTAAGCTAACAAATATTGTCGAATGTCTATTATCCATCATCAATAAAGAACCAATAGTTATAATATAATTGATTAAGGTCACACACTTAACAAAATATTGGCTAAGGTCACACACTTAACAAAATATTGGCTTTTTTACCACCTTCAATCAAATATTCAAAATCCGATATTGTACTAACATTAATTCTATCATTCTTTTCTCTCATTTGAGAAGTCGCAATAAACACATCTAAATAGTTGGCATACTACATGTATTAAAAGTAGATTGTCACATTTTCATAGTTATATAAGTTTTAAATGTTTCACGTACGACAAGTAATCATAATCAATAACCAACCAAACAGTATAAACAAGTGAAGTCCAAAACATGTAATGCATAATTAGTATGATTGTCGTTTGTCGATTTGACGATACCATATGAGTTTAATGATTAAGTTATTCCATATTAACATTTATAAAGTATCCCCTTGGACAACACGATCCGAAGAAAAATGCTCATATATGTCAAAAGTAAGATTTAACTAAACTAATTAAATCGTGTCAAATTTGATTCAACAATACTAATCATATCAATCATACCAATATAGCATAAGATATAAAATTTTAATTTTGCCCACTATATCGATTAAACACATCAAGACTTGATATAACCAATAATTAGTTTTTTTGGAGTGCAGAATAAGGCCCAACCCAAAAATAGTTGTCAACCAGGATATCTTTTGTCAATCCTATGACAACTAGCTCGCATATAGAGTTTTGCTATGTAACCCTAGTTGCCAAACAAAAAATAGTAGGACTCATAATAGAGTTTTGCTACATGTATAACTAATTTGACAATCCATAAGTTGGCAGACAGTTTGGCCACAATATTTACTCCTTATGAATTGTTAAACTACTTGTACAAATATTGTACAAGTCGTTTAATTCCTCATAATAATGGGCTAAACTATAAGGACCATATTGAATTCTATAAATAATAGGCTTCTATAATATTTTTTGGAATTGGAACCAAACCTAACTAAAGTCATTACGAAATAACGATTTAAGACAAATAACTTAGGGTGTGTTTAGTTTGCCGTTTTCAAAATGTTTTAAATTTTCACTTTTGCAAAAAACTAAAAACGTATCTGGTTTAGTATTTCAGAAAATGCATTTTCGAAAACAATGTTAAATTTATAACATAAAACTCAAAATATATTTTTGACTTTTTGAATATTTTCAGTGAAATTTTTGAAAACATTTAAAACATAGAAAAACAAGCATTTAAATAAAATTTTAAAAATAAAAATAGAATATTCTGACAAATATAATTTAAAATTTTAAAAAAATTAAAAAAATCTAAAATTCTGAAAAATATTATAAAAATTTCTAAAAAAATAAAAATAGTTCAAGTTTTGAATGATTATCTACATAAAAAATATTAAAATGAACGCAGATAAATTTTTTTTAGTCAACTTAATTAATTTTTATTTTATTTTATATATGTTGAACCCAATTTATTATATATTTTTATTTTGCTTTTGTAGCGAGAAAAAATATTGTAAGATTCATCAACTTAAAAATGTATACATTACTTGATTATTTATTAATATAAAATTGTTCTATTTTTATTGAATAATCAAATTTCATGGAATAAAATGTTATAAAACAAATTTTCAAAATTTCAAATTAAATATATTTTATGATTTTTTTTTTTGAGAAATAATTTTACAAAATAACAAAAAAACTTATTTTTAGCAATCTTAAAATAGATTCTTAAAATAAAAAAAAAAACTAAAAAAAAACTCAACCTCAATATTAAAATTTAAATATGAATCACAAACCAAACGGGGACCTTAACCATTAAGAAAAAGCAAAAAGTTTTGAGAAATCAAGTTTTCGCAAATTAATAAGCCCCCTTTTCTTAAGAAAATCACCCAAATTTAGACAAGAAATATGGCATAAAAAAATGAGAAAAATCGCCTAACAGGATGAGCAATTGCTACCTCTAAATTTCTTCAATCGATCTTCTCTAAAATCATTGTAATACATATATAATAATAAAAAACAAGACGGTTACCATAATATTCGACTAGAATATGCATAGACTTTTGTCGTATTACTTCAAGAACACCATTGTCGTATTTTAATAAAATATTGACAAGTATATATTTATATTTATTCAAGAATTAAAAAATAAAATGTTTTAAATTTATGAAATCATGCTTCTTTATAGCAACAAGACGATAAGAACATTGATTTATAAAAATTATGCTTTAGAAGCAACAACATAATATTCTCCAAGAATAATAAAAGTTTTAAAGTTTGTGCTTCTATTAGACGGTATTTATTCTTCAAGAAAAACAGCTCAATATTCACTCTTTTAATCAACGTTTTTTCATGAACACAACGTGATATATTTTTCTAGGATAATATTAAATTTATGCGTCTTCATGAACTAGAAATATTGTATGTACAATTTGCGCTTCTTTCTTGAGCAATATAATATACTTTTAACTATTGGTATGGGTGAACTTGTGTTTCTTTAGACACAACAAAATATTATTTTTCTTGATTATTGATATGTGACAATGTTACAATAATCTTTCATGATATTGATTTAAATTGATACCTTTTCAAAAATAATAATACAATATTCATCTAAAATATTGGTATGAAATAATAAATTACATTCAAGTACATATATATCTATAATTAATTTGTATAGTCAAAGATAACATCTATCGCTTTCTTATGCAATTCAAAATTAAGAGCATACTAACATTTTCTTTGAATGGAAAAGAAGATCGTATGAATAATTGATTAAAATTTTCCATCTTTCTTTGAACGGGAGATTTTTTTTTTCCTACCTCAACTAATTAAAGATTTGTGCGGATAACATGTTATAAACTAAAGGAAAAATAGAAGAAAATAAAGAAATCAATAGAGTTAAAAATTAGGGTGGCATGGGTACGATATTCATTCAGTAATTGATACTTAATTTATAATTTTTTTGAAAAATTAGTGGAGTGGAGTATATATAAGGTAGAATGAAATTCATTATAAACAAACAAGCAATAATATAGTATTTTTACTTAAAAAGTACGAAATTGTCTGGAGTGCCATGGGCCTTCGTGGAGAATTTCAGTGTTGCTTTAAACGTGTATCCTTTTACATGTCAATCTCCAAAAATGAAAATTCTTGCACAACCGCTACTTTATTTTCACGTCAAAAAATTTTATTTGGCCTATCATTGTGAGTTACCCTCTCAGTCCCATTTATTTAGATTTGTTTTATTTTTCACACGGATTAAGGAATCTTATTTAATGTTATTGAAAAAGTACTTTTTTGCTAAAAACTTTCCTAGTTTACTCTCATTTAATTATCAAGAACTGATAGTAAATTATTATTGAAAGTAGTAGAGAAATAAGAGTATATTAGTAAACGAACAAAACAAAATATTTTTAATAAAGAAACAAAACTATATAATTGAGATAAGAAAATATGGAAAGTGAACATATATAAATGGGAGGGATGGAGACAAAAAATAATTTATTTTGAATCAAATTTGGCCTATCACCGTGACTTACAAAAATAATTTATTTTGGAGTCAAATTTGGCATATGACTGATTTTAGAATAGATGCCTTGAAAAAATGAAGCATCAAACCCACCTATTGGCTAATGTCCTTTAGTCTAGATCCCTACCCAATGTATCCATTAATGGACACAAATATTACAGATGGGCTGATTGGGTCCCCAATCCATTGAAAATATAAGTAAGTCCCAACCTAATATGGTGACAATCTCAATCCCAGCCTTCCATTTTTATAACATTTGGGTCCCATATATATTATCGAACCTCAAATATTTGCCAAACAGACAACTTTACACAAGGCAAAACAAATAAAAATAAAGGAAAATAAAATCCACTCAATCCCCATCTCCTACCTCACAATAGATTTTGTTTTTTCTTTTCTTGTTTAATTAAAGATAAGTGTAAAATCATCTTTTTGTTAAAAAAAAAAAAGAGAGTATATAATCAAGAACTCGAGTGTTACCAAAATTAAAAGATATGGACTAGAACAACCAAAATAATAGGTTCTGAACCTACATACTACCTCTTGGATATGTTAAACTTTGAGATGGTCGAATTTCGACAACTGAACTTTGGAAATCGTCCTTGATTGCTCACTTAATTAAAAAAAAAAAACGTTGTATATTACTTATTGAATTTTGGGGTGATCAAATTTTAGCACTAAACTTTGAGATTGTTGAATTTTGACAACTAAATTTTGAAAAATGTTTTATATTCCTCACAATAAATTTGGATTTAATTAAAATTTGTTGTTAGAATTTGGATTAAAATTTGAATTTAATTTAATTTTAACTATTTTGTATTTCGTTATAAATTCAAATATTAAAATTCAGATTTAATTTAATTCTAACAACAAATTTATTGTATATTTCATTGCAAAATTCAATTATTAAGATAGACAACGCTTGTAAAATTATGCAAAGGAAGTGACTTCTAATTGCAATGAATACACAATAAATTTATTATTAAAATTAAATTAAATTTACTTTTAATATTTGAATTTTACAACGAAATACACAATAAACCCTTGTTTGGTCGAGATTAAAATCAAAATTTTAGCAAATTTTAATAAAGTTAATGAAATGTGTTGTTGAAAAATTGTGTGTATCATAAATATGTGGTTACATTTAATTATTGACTTTGAGTTTGACAAAAATCTTGATTTTAATTCCTACCAAACATGGATTAAATTTGTTGTTAGAATTAAATTGAATTCAAATTTTAATCCAAAACTTAACAACGAATTTTAAGTAAATTCAAATTCATTGTGACTAATAGAAGACATTTTCAAAATTTTTGTGATCAAAATTAGACCATTTCAAAGTTTAATGAGCAATAGAAGACATTTTTCACAGTTTAATGAGTAATCGAAAGCTTTTATAAAATTTAGTGGCCAAAATTTGACTATCACAAAATCTAGTGGCCAAAATTCAACAATCTCAAAGTTTAGCGACCAAAATTCGACCATCTTAAAGTTTAGAGAGCAATAGAAAAAAAATTTCAAATGCCAAAAATGAGTAATTGGAGACATTTTTTAAAATTTCAATTACCAAAATTCGACCGTTTCAAAGTTTAACGACGTCACTAGATGCCACGTGTACTTTCGTCACCCACATCCTCAATTTCATTAGAGATTTTAAACGAAAGTTATATTAGAGAGTAACGTTTAATGTTTTTCAAAATTTAATGATCAAAATTCGACATTTCAAATTTACTGAGCAATCGAAGAAGATATTGATATAAGTTCAGTATCCATTGGACAATTAACTCGTTGCTTGGCCTACTTGAACACCACCCCCTTGTCTCTTTGCAGTCTGGCGTTTTCTTCTAAAATTCAAGTAAATCATTCAACAACTTTTCTCCATTCTGCTTGTGTATGAACTATATATAGCATAACAATAAGAATAAACAGTAGAGGAAATTTGTGAACTTCATAAAAATGGAGGCGGCGGTGGCTAATGGGCCAAAGAAACAAGAGAAAACTGCCGGCGGAATCGATGGGCCGACCAATCCAATGGTCACACCCTTGCTCACGGATCTCTATCAGTTTACCATGGCCTATGCTTACTGGAAAGCTGGCAAGCACACTGAACGTGCCGTGTAATTCTTTCAATAACTTACCTGTTAATCGATTCATGTCGTTTATTGATTTTTAAGTTTGTAATTGTTGTGTTGACTGGTTGGAACTTTGGAATTAAGTGCTGATTTGTTTATATTCATTTTCCTGGTAATGATTTTATACTAATTCTTGATATTCGAAATGAACTGCCAAATTTTTGGATATCAGTTTATCCATATGATGTTGGCGAATTCCGGAAAAGAAACGGTTGCCTTGTTGAGTCAGTCTGAGAGAAAAGTTTGAGTACTTCAATCATTTCCTGGTGAATCGGGCATACTTACCACTAAAACGATATACTTGTGCATGTTTTTAACTTTGATTATTTGTTTCATGATAGCTGGTTTCAAATAATTGTAGTTTAAAAATTCATTTTTCTGTAAATACTTAGAGCATTAAGCTTAATGTTCTTTAAACTAACTTGTTCAATTGCTTCCGTGATTATTTATAAAAAATTTAATTCCACTAATTGGGGTCTCTTTTTGTAACCAAAGTTGGAGAAAAGTTCTGTTTCTTAGGTTCAAATTTGTAAAGGCATTTTATCATGGTATAAAACTTACTCTCACATCTTGGAAAGTTAGCCAGGCTTAGCTGTGAAAATAGTTCACAGTTGAAGATAGTCATCTTCTTTACAATCGAAGAGTTTTTCCTATAACAAGATTACAAATACCTTTTAAGGAGAGAAAAGAAAAGGATTGTATTTGGATAAGTTGTGAACAATTTAATTCACCCCCGTAAAATTGTGAGCACGACAAGTACTAACTGATATTTCTTCAAAGAGTTTCTCATAAAATTATAGCTGTACTTTTGTCTCGCTTAGGTTTCAGATCCAGACAAAAAAGAAAGCCTGATTTTCATTCTTGTAGCCCATCAGTGGCTTCAAAATTTGCAGTTTAGGATAGCTTGATTGCATATATCTTCATGTATTATTTTTTTGTTGTTTTGGAGATTTAGTGCATTGTTTTTTAATAGTAACGATATTCAGCGTCACAGGTATTTAGCACTAGTCTATGTGGCAACTGCATGACATTAAAAAATAGATTCACTTGAATGTAACGTCACATGGTTCATTCAATTGAACCTATGACTATTTACACTGGTGCTCTAGCACAACTAGTTCTAAACAGAATTATTCGTTTTTTATGGGATGGGGATCAGAATCAAGGGCCTTAAAGTTATATAATCGAGTCTTTGACATTTCTCTCTGGACCTTTGGACAACATCGGAATGTGCTTTGTTCTGCTTGTAGTTTACATCTTTCCAGTGAACTTATTCTATTTGCAACTTATGGTCATTTATTCTCTGTAAAGCATTTTATGCAATTTACAAGATACTATTTAACTACTTGCCCTATACGACTGCAGTTTATCTAATTATATTACTTTGGCGTTAAGGAAATGTTAAGCACAAAATATTTTTCCACAAAAAGTGATCGTGTTTTCTTACATGTTCCAACACATTCTTCTCAATAACAATTTATTGGCTTTCAGGTTTGATTTGTATTTCCGAAAGAACCCCTTTGGTGGTGAATTCACAGTTTTTGCTGGTCTTGAAGAGTGCATAAAATTAATTGCTAACTTTAGATTTACAGAGGATGAGATTGGTTTCATCAAAGCATCCTTGCCTCCGTCATGTGAGGTATAATTTCAGTTAATATTACTGTTGTAGCATGCTATAAAGTTCATTATTGCCAGTGATGGTTACTGATAATACTTGATAATTAGTAAGCTCGAGCAAGTTCGTAGTAGGAAAATGCTCTGAATGCCATGTTTATCTATTATTAGAAATGAAGTTTCTTTTGATCATCATTTTTAGGTAAACTGTATCTGATGACAGTCCATCAGACTGCTGACATAATGGTTTTGTTTGCAAATAAATAGCCGGTTTGGTGGTGGAGTGAATGCAAAATTGTGTGTAGAAGCTTACTTGTAAAATAATGGCAATACATGCTTCTAAATGTTGTATTTTTAAGGCAATATATTAAGCAGTGACTCAATATGAGGCAAGAATATTTATTTTCCCGAAAGGTTATAAGTTTCAACACTGCAGCATATAATACAGTAGACTGCTTGATCACTTTTTTTCTTGTTTAATTTCATATAACCAAATTTTGTATTGACTGGTTGAACTTAATTTTTTTTACTGAAGTCATGCGTCATTAAACAATTAATTGAACATAAGATCAAAATGTAGTTTCTAGCTTATCATTTTTCCAGTCAGACTTCCAGTTCTATTTGGTTTAGTTGTTTTAATTAATTAATCAGGATACTTATATAATTTATTTTTAAAAAATTTCATTACCTATTTGATTAACATAAATCAATTAGTTCATAATTGAATAATCCAGAAAATTGATTATTGTTTTAAACAGGCGAAATTGTTCTTGGCACTAGAAAAGTGATTAGAAGTCAAAATTTAATTTTCTAAGTGATATTCACTTGTCAACCATATTATATAAAATAAAATGGCGTCTCGGTCTCTTCTACTTTGCTAGGAATAAATTCATACTGATATTATAACAAGCAAAACTTGAGGTAGTGCCAATACTTGTGTTCTTGCTGGTGCCATTCGTAAATTGCATTTTTCACACATGCTATTTCCTATCTATGCTTTTATGTAATGCATGAGTTTGCTAACAGTAATTGTTAAACAATAGGATGGCTTCTATGACTATCTTCGAGGAACAGATTGTTCTGATGTGGAGATACATGCTATATCTGAAGGATTTGTTGTATTTCCAAAGATACCATTAATGAGGATCGAAGGGCCAATAGCTGTGAGTACCTTTAAACATTTTCCTTTTTAGGATTATATTTGAGGAACGTGTTGTCAATATAATTGGTTTCTCTGCCTTTTCTCATTATTGGTTTTAATTTTTATAACTAATGAATATACTTGTCTTGTAAGGTGGTTCAACTGCTTGAAACCCCACTAGTAAATCTGATAAACTATGCATCATTGGTTGCTACAAATGCTGCAAGGCATCGTTTTGTTGCTGGGAAGTCCAAACTTCTTCTTGAATTTGGGCTACGACGAGCACAGGTCCTAGAACTATTAACTTCTTGTTGTCTTTTTCTATTTCCGTTTTCTTTTGAAAATTGCTCATCTTTGTTATGTAGTATTCAAACATTTTTTGCCCCATATTCTTGTAGGGCCCTGATGGTGGTATAGGGGCATCAAAGTACTGCTACATGGGTGGATTTGACGCAACAAGGTTATTTTCTTAGTAAAATGTAGTTTCTAAGTCTAATATTTCCATTGATGGGCATCGCTTGACAGTTTAATCAAGCTGTTTTGATCTTCTTGTGGACAACTTACTGTATCCATAGCCATTGAACCTAGTCAGGAGATCAACTTGATTAGAGGGTTGTTAATGGTTGGTTCACCTGTTATCAAGTTGGCCAACTGGTCAAACTGTTGGGTGACTTGGGTCATTCAAATTTACATAATAACAATAAATCTTAAATAGGTATGGACCCATATATTGGTTTCAGCAGCTTCCTCTTAATGTTTCATGGATATGTAATACTGGTCATAAATGATACCAATATATTCGTGCATAATGTGTTTATTAATATTGGATTAAAATCATCTTCAGTGAGATCCTACAGTTTTGAATGTGAAAAATAAAACATGAATCTACACAGTTCATTTCATTGTTTCGTAACTATTGGATAATAAGCAGAGTTAGTCATGTCAATCTCATAATGACCCGTCATGTCAATCTCATAACGACCCCTTTAGTAACACAAACTCGATTTACAAATAGCACCTATTGGTTTGGGCTAAAAGGGTTCATGTCAAAGAACTTGTTAACTTATTCTATAAATGACATTTATGGGTCTGTTTGGGTCCTGGTTAACAAATAAATTAATCTGTCATGTTGACATTCAGATTGACTCCTTTTTTAACTCATTAAGCCATGGCATTTATGTCAGTTCATATCGTAAATAAGTCAACCTACATGAGTAACGGGTTAAATATTTAGCAGAATCCACTTATTAGCATGTAGCATTGGTGCTTTGCTATTCAGTTTCTCAAGCTGGTCATGTTCATGTCTTACTCAACCAACCTGCCACACTTTAAAACCCAACAAGAACCTGATTTGAAGTGCTAATTGCAACCATAAGCAAAGGTTTAGTGATAATATAAAATTAAGGTTCTCGCATTCAAGTTTTTGAAGTTCCATAAATTTTACTCATAGGATTTCAGTGAACTTTCAAATGTCTCTTCTATCTTGTATGTTATAGGAATCTAGTTAAATACTTTTCAATAAAACTATTGCTGTTTGAAAATACTACATCAATAAATATTACTGGTTTTCAAGAATACTGGAGTACATTTTCCATTTTAGGTAACTATTTTTGTTCTTAATACATGGACTTGAAGAAATCTCATAATTTGTAGAATAACATGGAAGACAGAAATGTATAAAGTAAACTTGAATCAGAAACCAAAAACTATGGCATAGCCTAGTTGGAAACTGCATAGTAATATTTTGCATTAGCCGATAGGTCATGGGTTCAAAACTTGCATCATTTATTTTTGACACAACTTGATCTGGCCTGTCCTCCAAACACTTGCAACGTGGATGTTCAGGTCATTGGGTTCTCTCTTGGTTGCTTCACTGTCCAATCAAATGAGAAAACCCCCTGGTTATAAAAATTCTGATCACACCAGAGCCCTTTTTATAGTTTTTTCCCATTGATCATAACGAGTCACTCTCATTTGTGCTGATAGCAATGTCGCTGCTGGGAAATTATTTGGAATCCCACTCCGTTTGTCAGCTCATTTATGGTAGGTATTGGTGTTCACATGGTCATATTCATATTCACATTCAAATTCTTTATTCATTTTTTTTTTCCCACCAATTAATCAATTCTTGTGAGCGTGTCATTCTGATGAAGCAGTGCATTTTCTTTGGCTCCAGTATTAGAACTTATTTGGGAGAGATTTTCCCCAAAACCATTTTCAGCCACACATTCTGTATCAATTGAATATGCAGCCACGGAACTGCTATAACTTTTCCTTGTTTTTAACCACAAATTCTCCAAAAAATTATTTTTCCTTTCATAAATTCTCTCCTAAACAAGCTCTTAATCAAGAATTGTTTACTTACCAATGCACTGTTACGTTGGAATTGGATATATAAGTTCTTTATTTTTATAATGACATTCATTATAAGGACATGCTATTCCATTTCTGCATCAGTTTCTTGGGTGAGAAAGAGTCTTGAGTTCTTTATTTATCTAGAGACTGCTATCTGGTTGAATATGTTTCAAACCTATTCTGCTTCATCTGGGCATTTTACTTGAAGTTCCATCTGCACTTCGAATGAAGTAGAGGGTTGGTCGGTGTTTACTAGCTGTTCTGCAATTAATAATAATTTGTCAGTGAGTTTATTATGTTTTTCATGTACTTTTTACACACCCTCGCATTTTGGAAGCAAAAGCAGGATGTAGTGAGCAAGCAGGCTTTTGCTTGGCATTTAGTGTCAATGTTTTATATACTAATTTTCCATTTCCCCTTTCTCTATTTTTATGTTCATTCATTCCTAGTTTTGTCCATTATCTTAATTGATCCTGCAATTGGCAGAGTCCTGATGAGATCATTGACAAGTCGCTTCAAAGTTGTGATGGCTCAAATGCTTGTGAGGATTTTGTTAGTTCGGTGCAGACATGGTTAAGCAAATTAAAGGTGTTGACAGTTTCACCCTCACCTTTACTACTTTGCTATATGTTTTATCTTCGACACACCGATAATTTTATCAACTTTTCTCATCATGTTTTGCCTCTGTATGCTCTACTAGTTGGTGAAATTTATACCTATTAAATTTACTATCCCTAATGTGTCAAAGTTTGAATTCGTTTTTTTCTTTTCAGTTTGCATTTGCAGTTACCATTTCCCTTTTCAATTTTACTTCTGCTTTGGCTAGACCTTCAATTTTTGCATTTCCCATATCTTCCTTGATAAGCATCCATCTTAACACTTCATATGATTAAAAGCGTGTTGTGGGAGTTGTGGATCTAGGTCCTTTGGTCAGTAAATGTAACCATTTCTTACCTAAAAATCTCATTTCAGTGGCTGTTTTGTTTCATTGGAGTCAGGTAATTCAAATTTAGTCATTTACTTAATACAATGGTGTGAAAATGCAGACATTGTTGTATTTGATTAATAGTCAAAATATTTCTTGTCCTCGTTGCCACCGTATTGATTACACATTGTTGCATTGATTAATAGTCAAAATATTTCTTGTCCTCGTTGCCACTTGCCGTATTGATTACTATGTCAAAGTTCTCCTTAGCTCCATTAGTGCCATAGTAAATTTTATAACATTTCAACTAGGAATTACATATAAATAAAAAATTATTTCTATCTATTGCAAATATTAAAATGGAGAACACAAATTTTTTTGTTCAATTTTTTTTTTTTTTGATTTATTAAAACTTTCGATAACCAATGAGAGATCTGAAAGAAATAAAATCCTTACATGTAATATATTCAATAAGGTGAGCTTTCTATTACTTTCCAATTTTAAATTCCCACTCCAATTTTGAAACAACGTAATAGTAATCAAATATTTTAATACATTACGACAATCATTGCCTATGCTTTTTTATACTTTGAAAACGCTATATAATATTATTGTTATCAATGTTGTCAAATGTATTGTCCTCAATATACACGATGAAACTATTATTCAACCATTGATCTGTAACTTCTTTTATCTTGTCCACTCATTTCATTAATATTTTTCTCTTCACTAGAAAGTGGTGCTTTTTGTTTAAAATCTCTCCATAACTGGTTACCATTGAATTCAACAACAAAAATGAATGCTTATATTTCAACAACAATTCACATGAACTATCCCAATTAACAATTCCAACCATAAAAACACAATCTTTTCCAATAGGCAAAGTCCCAATATTCCATCAAAACACAATATATAATACACAACATTATTTCAACAATCAATTTCCAATGAACACAATGTTCCAACAACAAATTCCATAATACCACAATAGTCAATAATCAATTGGTGAGGATTGGGAAATCATTTGATGATTTGGGCCTGTGGGGGGAAAAGTCATGCAGTTACAGTACGCTAAAAGAGGGTAAGTATGAAAATTAAATTTTGGGAAAAATAAAAATAAAAATTTGTGGGGTCAGTGGCCCAACATGATCCCATGTGGCTCCGCCACTAGTTAAATGGCCCTGAATAACTTCTGTAAAGTTGATACCCTCAAGTCAACATTTTATCTTGCTAGTTACTGTAATATTTCAATTTGATAATGACTCTTTCCCTCAATAGGGTCAGTCAATTTATTTCCATAAGTTGATATTTGTCTCCTGCTCGTTGTATATTTTATATTATTCCTAAGATTTACTTGAATGGCTTTCCCCGTACAGCTGTAAATTAGACCAGGTTTCTGGTTACTTTTCTTTATATACTGTACAAATTTTCTGAGTAATACAACAAAGAAGACTTTCCAATTGCTTCAATTTTCTGCAATAGATGGGAGCCTATAATATGACTATAAGACATCACCATTAGGTAAAATGACATTTAGAACATGTAATCTTCTACTACAAATAGTTTATTCACTTGAACATTTATTAACTCTTGTTAAAACTGCAAACACAGTCTTCACGTCTTCTCTAAGGATTCACCTTCAGAAGGTGAGCACATCCAGAGAAGTTGCACCTCCAAAATTTGAAGAATAAAAAAGACTCGATGTCTATGATATTCTTTGCAATTTATACTGTACATGTAGTTTCATATGGACTCTGATTTGAGTTCTTGTGATCAGAAATCAATTCCTAGTAAATGCATGCACATAGAAGACATGTGTTTGTTTATTGATTTTTTATGACGATTATCAGAAATTTGCTATGGACTTCTTTTGTACTTTTATCATATTCCATTTGAAAATTCTACCATATCCACTGCTATGCAAGTAACTTCACATATTTTATCTTGGTTATGTTATATGATATCAGAAGATGTTCTTGTCATTTTGTGATATATGCATGTGTGTCTGTATGTAAGTATTTTAACTTATTGGGTAATCTAAATATGCATATATCTAATAGCGGCTCATTAAATTTTTGCACTCTGTTCAGCGGTCACATTTATTAGCTGGAATATTTGGAGAAACGAATCAAAGTGAGTTAGCTGCTTTCATCTCATACGCACTTGCCTTTCCGAATGCCTAAAACCGGGAACATCTGTGTATACTTGTAAGTAAAACTTTTTAATAGTTCATTCAACTTTGTCATAGCTCATTTGTTTTTTGTGTCTAGCATAGAACACTTCATTTTGCCTATTGGAACTGTGTACTTACAGCCCTGTGATTGAACTTTTTGATATTATCTGTAACAAAATGGTTCACCAATAGGCACATCTTTTTAATGCTTCCACGTATTGAAAAGACTTGTCAATGGGAGAGTAAGCTATTGAAATGAGAATTACAATCACTCATCTATAGTGGTTCTATAAATGTTTGAGAACGTTGGAGTTAGTGCTTGAGACTATGTTTACTAATTAGTTGGGAACTTTGGAAGTAGTTAAAATATTGTAGACTGATTATCTCAATAATTTTCTTGGCGGTCTTTTCATTATTAGTGATTCTTTTATTGAACATGTTTGAAACCTTGTTACTCGTTCATTTTATTTTTACCACGATATCTGTTTGACTCTCGATTCTCTTTTTAGGAGCAATTATGCCAACCTCGTTTTTTTTTTTTTTTTTTTTTTTTTTTTTTTTTTTTTTTTTTTTTTTTTTTTTTTTTTTTNTCTAACATGTAACATTTGCAGTTTTTTTTCTTTCTTTTTTTTTTTTTTTTTTTTTTTTTTTTTTTTGTCCTTTAGAAAACAAAGTTCATCTTGCTAGATAAAGCATTACATGTTTGAAACTGACATTTATACATTGTGAACCCATGTGAATATCTTTATTTTGGTTAACTATACATCTGTTTAGAAAAAAGTTTTGGGTTTATGTATAAAATAATTTTATTGGAAAATTGTAGGGTTGAAAATGAGTTTAGGGAAAAATGAGTTTTTAGAGAAGGAGGCCCAAACAGAGGTTATGTATATCCAATGCATTGATAGCCAGATGTTTCATAGGCTTCGTACAATTCAAGGCATCATGCAAATGTCGCTTCCTGTTTACTTTCAGTGAAATTTTTGCTTCATTCTGGTCTTTGTATTATCATTGATGTGGTTTTGTTAATACTCTTAACAGGTCATGAGAAGTGGCATTCCTAATTTTTGTGCAGTTGCTCTGGCTCTAAATGATTTTGGGTACGCTCAAGAGAATTGTTCCTTCATTGGTGTTCGTGTGGTGGAAATGATCTTATCTATGTTAAAAGTGGGAATTGTTTTTGTTTTTGTGAAGATAACCTATCTCCACCTTATTAAGTATTGACCCTGTCCAAGAATCAAAAAATATAGTAATATTTTTGGGGCCATTAGTCGTTCTCAAATATTCTCCTCTCTCACTCCACTATGTTTCTCAAAAACTAGAATTGCATGAGTGCTCCTGACAACCCAAGAAGCACAGAACTCTCTCTTTCTGATCCACATGCAAAGCTCATCTGCTTTTCATCCTCATTCTTATCCTTTTCATTTTGCCTTTGACATATTCAATTCATATGCACTGCTGGATTATGTGTTGATAAGGTTCTATCTATATTCGTTCTATTTCTTAGATTGAGAGATGATCTAAAATTGAGATGGGGAAGGATGAATGCTGAACCAACAGAACTCAATTAAGATTTTTCTACATCATTCTTGTGGGATAAGTTCACTGTTAGCGAACGGTACAAGTATTAAAGACACAATCTAACCACATAAATGTGGCCCTTATTTAATAGCATAAGCTTTTAGAATGAGCTGGTTAACATGGAATAAGAGCTGGACAGTAGACCTGAGTTCGATTCTGGGCACCACTCTCTTAATAAAATTGTGCACATGGTAAGCCTTTAATGTGAAAAAATGAGCCCACATTTTAAATACATTAATGTGGCCCCTGCCTAATGGCTTAAGCTTTTAGATAAGTTGGTTAAAAAGTTTTGTGACAACTTTTCAGCGATATAAAGCCAAATCTTTCATTGTTTTCATTAATACAGTCATCCATGGCCTCTCCCAATTTTCCTTTTAACTCATGTAATGGAAACCTGAATAAAAGCCATCTATTTTTTTGAAGAATTCTAAGACAGTAGGACCTGGGAGTTGTGAAAATTGGCTAAGCGACCTTGAACCTTTTAATGGAACTGACTAGGGGAAAAATTAAAGAATGGAAATCATGAATCAGGTTTTGAAATGCCTGCTTTATTAATAAATTTATACACAAGGTGCGTACAAAGGAGAGGGATAATCTTTCAATATTTCTCCTCCTTTCCTAACAAAGTACATGCCCTGATTTTATGGGTGCATATAGATGTAGACGTTTAATAAAAGGGTTCTGCGTTATCCTTATCAATAATAAAGATAGTATGGAAGAAGGGTGATAAGGCATTAATGCATCTTACTTTTTTTTTTTCGTGCTGTTGGAGTTTACCTTTTGAGTAAGCTGTCTGTTAGCAAGCCACCTAGCTTCATCCCCAATGCCTGAACCTTAACCTGAACCCTCATAACCAGTCTGGATAATCATATTTTCAGATATTGCCATCTGTTTGACTTCCACAGATATCGGTTTAAATTTGTTTGGCTTACTTTTTGACATCTTTTCTAAATATATTCTTATTCAGGTACAAAGCAGTAGGTATTAGATTAGACTCTGGTGATCTTGCCTATCTTTCATGTGAGACCCGAAAATTCTTTCAGGCTATTGAGAAGGAATTCAAAGTGCCTGACTTTGGGAACTTGAACATCACAGCTAGTAATGACCTCAATGAAGAAACAATAGATGCTTTAAACAAACAGGTAAAGGCATTGAATAGTAATTTTCAAGAGGGTTGTGATACTTCCACTGTTAACTCTTTTGTTGGACAAGTGAAAATGTGCTATCTATAAACCTGTCTTCTGATAGCGGAACTACATACCCTTTTCCCCCATTATCTTTTACTAGTTTTATTAAAGTATATATAACATTACCACCGAAGTGAATTGCTTGCCATTACCCAACAAAAATGGTCATAGATGTTCAATTTGTTGAAAATATACCCATTAATATATTTGCTCTTCATCATTTTTGGGTTTCTTTTGATTTACCAAAAAAAGAGTGAAACTTTATATACAGAATTAGCATTTTTAGAATCTTATATTAAATATGTAGAGCTTCTTTCATTGACTTTGTATTTCTGAAGTTGGAGTTGTCCAGTAACTCAAACAAAGTACTGTATTTATTTTAGTTTGTGGGGAGACTTTACTAACCTTACTTCTCACTGGTAATTTGATGTGGCTACCATCTGCCATAACCTATATGGTTATTAACAACTAAAAGGAAATACAAATTGGTGACCTGAATACATGCACTTGCATATATCAGGTCCAAATTTTTTGCCTTATCCTTTCTCGTCTAATCTTTTTTCTATATGTAGTTTGTTATATGCACCAGTAATACTTCATTCATGGTTGTGAGTACTATAATTCAGGGATCAAATCTAAGCCAACTTAGAAGAAGTATTTTCCATGAGTTTACTCTTCTACATTGGGAAGATTGATAAACTTCCAATTCTTCTTTACATGATTCATATTGATTTCAATTCCAATTTCCTACTCATGTTCACTATGCTGCTCTGGATTCATGTATCTCTTCTTCTGTGCCCCAGGGTCATGAAGTTGATGCATTTGGAATTGGAACTCATTTGGTTACATGCTATGCTCAACCTGCTCTTGGTGTTGTTTTTAAGTTAGTCGAGATAAATAATCAGCCTCGCATCAAACTTTCTGAAGATGTTTCGAAGGTTCGTGAATCCACGTGACATCTTAACATTAGAATTGCATTTTAGTTCAAATGCTGAGGTTTGCTCTGATTTCAGGTCTCTATTCCATGTAAAAAACGGTGTTATAGATTATATGGAAAGGAAGGTTACCCTCTTGTAGACATAATGACAGGTGAAAATGAACCACCTCCAGAGGTATTCTTTTAATCTCTCTGAATTTCATTAACCAGGGATGCTCCGTTGAATTCTATGATACTCTTATTCTAAAATGTAGTCAATGATGAAATTGAGTTATTAGTTCTGAACAATTTTAGGGAATGGAATCCTCTATAAAAGCGAGTCCGATTGTTCAATAATTTGATAAGTTGAATATCTTCATTTGACTTGGCATGAATTTTTAGGCAACAAGTGTCATGTATATTTTCTTCAATTTTCTAATTTTGTTCTATTATATTTCATATAAAGCTAGGATTCAAGGATATGGAGCCAGGAGTCCTAGTAAATGTGGGAGTCAGAACACGATCTTTGGTTTTTGAAGTAAAATAAATATACGCGCTTATGATAAAACAGTTACGCGCGGGTGCGCTCGCACACATGCATGCATGCATACATACATACATACATACTGGCACATTATTCTCCAAATAGCAAGCAACATATCAACTCTGCACCTTGCTGCTGTACTTTGATGCATGGGATTTATTGGAATTAAGTTAGATTTGGCAACTTATAGAAGACAACAGAAAGGAAGTAGGTCATGGCATCTTAATCTCTTCAATATCCTATTAAAGAAGGATAAGAAAAAGAAAGCTCAAACCATTTGTTGAGCTACCTCATCTAAAAGCTTGAGTTGTTAAAGAGTGGACAAGTTTGTTCATCATAATTATATCTTCAACACGCCCCCCTACACTTGTATGCAGTATCCATTTTTCATCAAAGACATGTCACATGAAATCTGTCCACTGCGCACTGCTTAAGCGGTTATTCTCCACACAAACATCCTTTTTATAATCCTTCTCTATCTCATCCATATCATCAAGTTTCCATATGGAACTGAGACCCATTTCTCACTACTGTATTTTTGGTTTGTTTTCATATTGGAAAATGTTGATTGTTTTAATTTTTTATAGTTATGGCTATTTGCTTATTATTTATTTATTTTTAACTACTGGTTCGACCTCGGTTGACCTTTTCACTTTTCCATATCGATGCTCGGTCTGGTTTTTAAAGCATTTCATATTATGCATCTATTATTATATCTTCAATATCGTTTGTTCTCATTGAGACTTAACACTACTCAGAACAAGAGAAGGAAAAATTAAAATAAAAGATGGGAGATGGATGGCATGATTTACATTTACTTTCTAAGTTCATATCGTGCTTGTGGCCTTTAATGGCTCATTATAGTGGTAATCATTGACTCATCTAGAGCTTTGTTCCATATTGCCTGCATGGCTATTACAAGAATCAGAACATCCCTGGTCCTCTGGACTTGCCTCTGTCAATGCAGGAGCAGAGTTATTTTCTTGAACAAGTTCATTTAGTCCTTGTCTTGATTTGTTGTCAAAATGGAGAGACTTGATTTTGTTATAGAGTAGGCTCTTCTAATGTAAAGCAAGTATCTTATTCAACACTGCTACATGTATACATTTGTTGACAGAAGATGAGGTGGCATGCATTTTGGCCCTTGATTTGAATTTCATTTATTCAAATCAATGGTCAAACTGCATGCCACCTCATCATCGGTCAACGAAGGTGTAAACAATGGGTTTACAAGTAGCTTATTTGCTTTTGTTCAATAATGTCATTGTTGCCAATGCTACCAGCTCTTTTCTAGAACACTAGAAAAACTAAGAATAGTATAGCTTGCAAATTGAGATATATGTCAAAGTCTAGTATTTCTCTCACCACATTTCTAGTATACAAGTCTACAAGCCTTTGTGGAACTATTGACTTTTAACTTGCTAACAATCAAGAGTTAGATATGGAGGTGACTGCCTTTCACCAAGTTATTATGTTTGTTCACCTGTCGCCGTCAAATGATGTCGTAAGTTAAAATCCTCTAGAAAAAATTACTGGGGACATTGTCATTGTTGACTAATGACAGAATAGTCTAATTTATCAGGATTAGCTGTACTTTTAAACATATGATATATGCATAGGTGAAACGAATGATAATGAACAGATTTAAGAAGGTGAATTATATTTATATTCTGTTAAACTCGTGTTAAAGAATTACTAGATTGCTACGAGCTTCATGATTATGGAACGTGACTTAAAATCGGAATGCTTTCACCCGTCGATTTACCTTCTTTGATACACAGGTAGGGGAACGAATTTTGTGTCGCCATCCATTTAATGAATCTAAAAGGGCATATGTGGTGCCACAGTGTGTTGAGGAACTTCTGAAATGTTATTGGCCTGGTAGATCAGGTAAGAGTTGTTGGTTTCTTAAGTAGCCATAGTTATCAATTTATCATCTAGACATGGCCATTTACTGTGTTGTTAGCCGACAATGCTAAACCCCAGATGGTCGGTAAATTGATTTCTTATATATTCCTCATGAAGTCTTTGACAGTTTCTTACTTTCTTTTTTTATTTTTTTTTGCCTACACAAGAATAGAACCTTAAAGACGTTTCTGTATTGGAAAAAATCAAGTGATCAAAATAAATTCTACCTGTTATATTGTGTTTTTTAAAACTTCTTTTTAAAGGAAATAAAAGGTTACTGTTTAACATGTCTACTCCCATATACCACAGACAAATAATAACAAATACAATGCCTGTTACTAAGAATAACAGTAATCCGCACCATAGGAGATAAAGGAGTTGCAACATTTTCCTTTAATTCTTAAAAATATGTCACATACTTAAAATTTGGTGCCCCATTTGTACAGGGTCATCTTTATTAAAGATATTGTCTATTAAAAGTCCAATACAAGTTAATATTGCATGCCAAACATGCACCGTGAATAACGTGGGCATTTCAAAAGCTACTTTTGTTTATTATTCAACCGAGTAATGTTGCTTCATGTTTTTGCTCTCTGAAGGAAAAGACAGAGAGGAGTTGCCACCCATTAAACTCATCAGAGAACGCTGTATTAAACAACTGGGCCAGATGAGGCCTGATCACATGAGAAGGTTGAACCCAACACCTTACAAGGTGACAAATACACTGTACTTGATAATTATCTTTGAGAAACAATTAAAACTTCATATATTCAAGCCTGTATAATTATTGGCTGATATAGCGTTCTTTTGTGAAATATTAGTTGACTCATGAAAACTTTCTCCTTTTCCCGGCAGGTTAGCGTAAGTGCAAAGTTGTACGACTTCATTCATTTCTTGTGGCTCAACGAAGCACCTGTTGGAGAGTTGCAGTGAGAATGCTTAATAATATCAGAGAAGTCGATGCAGCCTAATTAAAGAGTAGGGATTTGCATATTTTGTTTCTAAAATTGGGTCGAGGTTGAGGATAAGTGCTCGTTCTTGTTTCCTTTCAAGTTCCTGTTCAAATAAACTATATAAATACATATAAGGTTGGTTTTTATCTTTTACTTTTTGATTAGTGCCTGATTTTGCCTGTTGTATTAGGTCTGTGTAGTAAATGTTTGTTTAGGAACCATTTACTTTTTCTAAAGTAGTGATAACTCCTCTGCACTTTCTGGTAGTTTTATATAGGCACTAATCTTGTACCTTATAAAAAATAAACTAGACCGACCGGTATATAAAAACCGAGAACCAGTTAAAAATTCTCGGTTTTCATGTAAGAAACCGGAAATATCAAAATTCTTAGAAAAGCTCAGAAGTAAATACATAATGTAAGGCTTTGTACGTATGCATTGATCCTCAAAGTTAGTCAAATGAAATTTCGTCAGTAGCATTTAGCAGTTATGAACACAACAGGAAAAATATGGCAAATATTTGTCCTATCAACAAATGAAGCTGCAGAGATATGCTTATTGGAGAATTGTTGCTGGGCTGTTGTGGTGTTCCTGTCGGCGACGATTGAGATGGTGGTGGAGGTGAAAGCACGGGGATGTCGCAAGTACCGAATGTAGCATTTGCCTGTCACGTTTGATGTAACATTTAATCAATTAAGCAGTAAAATAAGTAGTTAAAGAACATCAACTTTCCTAAGTTAATATAAAAACTAAGCATTTTTTTCATTACATTTGAGGTGGGCTATGTCTTTTGAAGACCATGAATAAAAATAAATAAATAAAGATTTGACAAATCCCATGTTTTGGCTAGAATTAATTTAGCACTGTGCTAATTGCAGTACATATGACAATATTAGTACCAACCTTGCAATAGGAAATGCTGTCGCAGCCACAAGTCATATGTCCATTTGCTTCATCAACAGCTTCTGGGGCTCCTCCTCCATCAGTCCTCTGCAATACATAATCTCTTTTTATTTTTGGTAAACCAATTTTAGGAAAAAAATATATATTTTGTCGAACCAATGGGAGAGGTTTCATCGGTCGGCACCTGATAAAAGTCGACTGCTATGAAATTCGGCCAGCGCTTTCCGGATGCTTCATAACAAGTTGTCATCATACTAGTTAGAGGAGCAGAATTGTCTGCACAAGCATTTGTTACATTGGGATTTTCGGGAAAGTAATTCTGAAGAACAAGTGAAATTGATGATGTGTTCATGGGAGATGACTCTGAACGACTTGGACAAGAACCAGGTACCATCCCACCATTGCCATCTGCAAATTGACCATTTTGGCAACGTTGGAAACAGGATTTTAAAGAAATGAATTTGCAATCATCATACTGATCTA
The DNA here is from genome assembly GCA_903798385.1 of Fraxinus cuspidata. Taxonomy (NCBI): domain Eukaryota; kingdom Viridiplantae; phylum Streptophyta; class Magnoliopsida; order Lamiales; family Oleaceae; genus Fraxinus; species Fraxinus cuspidata. The sequence continues at coordinate 16,451 of CAIGRP010028429.1, read as the reverse complement.
AATCGCTTAAAAGTTCTAGATGAGGTCGTTGAACGATAGTATAACTTACACTGATTTTCAACTACATATCGCCATTCATAAGCAATCCCTTCAGAAGCCTCCTTAGACGATTTAGAGGTAAAGACTACGAGGCGTTGATTATTTCGGACCATATCATCGACTGTTGGCCAATCTTCACCATTTTTAGGCATTTTAGACAGTGGAAACCAGTAGTTGCTGAGTCCAGATGCATTAAACACCTTTGTCAAGCCTTGTGGAGATGTCACATAGTCTTCAATGAAAATGGCGACAATTTCTGTGGGATTTTGTTCCAGAAAAACTTGAATTTCTTTCAGCACGTTAATTGCAGGTTGCTGGAAGATTAAAAATAATAATAATAAAAAAAAATCTTAAACATGATCACCTTATATATGAGAAAGAATAAAACATATATATAAAAATATGAAGGCGTTGAAATACTTACAAAAGCTGTGATATTGAAACACTTTCCACCAAATGAGTGACATAACCAAATGTCCCCGTCGAAGTCATACATATCAAGCATAAGCCCTCGAACACCATTCTATGAAGGAATATATATTATTAGTTAGATGTGTTGTTCAACTCGATTTTGCTAAAATTTCAATTCTATCGTTTTTTTACGATTGCTTTATCGTCTTATTTAATGTTCACACGCTGAATAAACAAATTAACTATCATACATGGAGTTGGAGCAAATTATTGTTGCCATAGTAAGTAGTATAGTTGCCCTCTGGAGAAACTAGTGGTAATGGCCATGAATTATAGGTTACACAACCAGGACCTGCCCGCTTCCCCTTCCTCCGGGGACTTTTTGGATTAGGACTCTTTGATCGGTGGATGTATGTGACATGTCAGTGATTTGTCGTATCTTTCCTCAATCCACTCAGACGGAACCCTTGCATTCTCTCTTAGAGACTCTATCAAGAAAGAAAGGGAAGCCAACTCACTCATAGATGCCCACTCGTTTATATGATCGGACATTCGAACTCTTTTAAAGGGAAGCCAACTAACTCATAGATGCCCACTCGTTTATATGATCGGAAATTCGAACTCTTTTAAGTGTCGACAGGCAGTACTCTGAAGTGCGGGTTTGAACCTAATGATGCACGGTCTCCACAGCCTCACCACGAATGTGAGTTCAGCAAAATTAACTTGAATGTGAAAATTAAAACTGAATTTTATGTGAAAAGTAAGTTAGAAAAACCAAAAAGTTCCAACTACAATGACTGATTACATGCTTCACGTTTTACAAACGGCTTGAAATTATAAAATTGCAAACTCCATGTCCTATTTTCCACCAATTCGAAAAAAGGGATAAGGTTCGTGTCTGGATACTAGCTAACATATGGTGGAGTCATTTTTCGCTTGAGCGTAATGCTCACGGAAATTCAAGATTTTCAACTTTACAGTTACGAAAGTTGTTTCTTTTCACGAAAAACCACATCCACTTGTGCCTACCGATGTTTTTTATTTTACTTTTTATATATGTATATATAAATCATAATATGAACGAAGAGAAGCAGAAAAACGTGTACAATCATCATCTTCTTGTTTGAAACACTAAAAATCTGAATTTTCGAAGTGTTCAATTGTTCTTTCGGTTGAATTTTTCATGTTCGCTTGGTGTCAAAACTCTATTAAGGCTTGTTATATTAGGCAATCTTCAATTTTCTTCGGGGGCAAATATCGTCTTTAGGACAACATTTTGGTTTTAATTTTCTCCTTCTCCTCTTTCTTTCCTGAAAGCTACAACTTGGATTCGAATCAACTACTCCTTAATGTCTTCCGACTTTTTCATTGTCGCAATTTGCCAAAATACCATGCCCTTGTTTGATGTAAGTTAAAAATTTAAGTCTAATCTTGTTAGGAAAAATATAAAAATGAAATTAGATATACAGGTCCAATTGTATAAATAAAATAATGGAAGAAAACATTACAATAAATAGAGTAACAATAAAAGGAAATAGGTATTGAAGTAGTAGCGGTATTGAAAGGAACTAAGGCCTATGTTGCACACAGTTTTCTTAAAACAGATTCGCCTCCTATTATGATGCAAGATGACTGATGACATCTATCTCGCAGGATACAACTCTTAAAATTAGCGACTAGCGCCTCGTCACTATTTTAAATGAACTATGCTCACAATTCTATCACCAAGTTAGAACAAAGAATTAAACTATTTAAGTTACTAAGAACTACACTCTTGAAACAAAAAGAAGAGCAAAACTTAAAGTGAAGAAAGAATTCTCAAATTTTTTTTGTGTAGAATAAGGAGGAGAACGCCTCCTTATATAGTATTAGGATGTGGGAGATTTCAAATTCTTAATTAATTTTGTATTTAATACAAATAATATTATGACAGTCATGAATGAATTTGTAGCCACAAATTTATTATGGAATTGAATCAATTCAAATACAAATTAGCTATAAAATTGACTAGATTTGAAACCTATGAATTGTTGTTACAATTTCATTTTACTTAAATACATTGCTTTAATATATTATTTCCCAACAATTTTCTATATGAATGAAATTAACAACAATGATATACAGATATGGTGATAGAATTCAACGGTCAAAACATGTATAGAATAGGTAGGTGTTACCCTTTGAACCTTCCCTTGTGTAAATATGTTTACTTTACTAATTGATTAGAAGACATGATGTTCTTGAACTATTCTGTCATTTGTGTAAACGATGACACACTTCACACAAGCTTCTTCTTAACACAACCTAGTCTTCATAGTTATGTTCATTTTGGCCATAAACATTTTCTTGGTTCTATTAGAGTTTCTAAGAATTGAGCCTCCCATAATTTCCTTAGAAGTGGCCCCACTTCTCTTTCATCTAGACCCGCATTACTTTGCTCGATCTTCTACGCATAAAAATCATTAAAATCCTATTGCTTATCCTTAATTCTTACTGGCATCATTGTTATATCATATGAATGGACATGAGATTATATCCCCCACAGTAATGCAATTAAGTCTTTACAATTAGGTTGTCCTTTTGAACCTAAATCTTGGGATCTGCAGTTAACTAGGTTGGATTTCATTTATATTACCTCATTCATTTAAGGGCTTAAATCACATTCATTTTGATAATTTTCCCACTAACTCTCTATTTAACCATTTGGTTAGTGAATCTGCAATGTAATCATTTGACCTTATATAGTCAATAGAGATAACGTCAATTGAGAGAAGTTACCTTATAGTATTATCTTTACGACGTATATGTCTACACTTACCATTCTACATGTTATTTTATGTCCTTCCAATAGCTAATTGACTATCACATTGTATGCAAATTGTTAGCACATGTTTAGACCATCTTAGAATAACCTCTAAGAAGTTATGTAACCACTCAACATCTTCACCACATTTATCTAGATTTATAAACTCATATTCCATAGTAGATTTGGCTATAACTGTTTGTTTAGAGGATTTTCATGATATAGCTGCACATCCCAACGTGAACACAAATCCACTAGTGGACTTTGAGTATTTTATATTAGATATCAAATTAGCATCACTATATCCTTCAATGATTGCTGGATATCTGGTATAGTGCAATCCATAGTTACGAGTATATCTCAAGTACCGTAGTACTCTTACTATTAATTTTCAGTAGTTAGCTCCTGGATTACTCGTGTATCTACTTATTTTACTAATTGTGTAGACTATGTCTAGTCTTGTACAGCTCATCAGTATATTAGACTTCCAATAATTCTCGAATACCATACTCGAGATACACTTTCACCTTTGTTTTTAGAAAGATGCTAACTTGTATCTATCAGTGTTCTAACCATGCTAAATCATCTTTTTTTAACTTTTCCAAAATTTTATCCACATAATGTGACTGATTTAGAACGAGTCCATCTAATGATCTTGTAATTTTAACCCAAAGTATCACATCAGCTAAACCCATATCTTTCATGTCAAATCTCGAATTTAACATAATTTTGTAGATTTCATCATCTTATCATTGCTACTAACAATAAGCATGTCATCAACATAAAGACATAAAATGACATAACCATTTTTGGTGTATTTGACGTAAACACATTTGTCACACTTGTTGATTTTAAATCCACATTTTATTATGATATTATCAAATTTTTCATGCCATTGTTTGGGTACTTGTTTCAAGCCATATAAAGACTTCACAAATTTACAGACTTTCTTTTCTAGCTATGGAGATGAAAAACGCTCAGATTGTTCAATATAAGCTTCTTCCTCTAAATCTTCATTTAAAAATGTATTTTTAACATCCGTTTGATCTACTTCAAGATTTCACAGAGCGGCAATCGCAACAATTGTTAGAATGGATGTTATTCTTGTCATTGGAGAATATGTATCAAAGTAATCAAGACATTCTCGTTGTCAGCAAACTTTTATTACTAAGCTAGCCTTACCTTCTCCATAGTTCCATCTACTTTCGTTTTTCTTTTGGAAATTTATTTATAGCACAATGGTTTACTTCCTGGAAAAAGGTCCACTAGCTCCAATGTATAATTTTGCAAAATGATAACTATTTCACTTTTAATAACCTCTTTTCATTGAGGTCCTTCCGAAGAATTCATAACTTTTTGAAAGTTTTGAGGTTCACTTTCTAGCATATAAGTCAGAAAATCATGATTAAAAGATTTTTCCATCATTTCTCTTTTACTACATCTTGGTTCAACCTCAATATATTCTTCCAGTTTTTAATCCTGACCATTTCCAATCATAGTTTCATCTGCCCTTTTAGAAGAGTTTGATTTCTCTTTGGATCTATACAAAATATATGTTCAAAGAATGAAGCATTTCGCGATTCTATTATCGTATGTTTGTGTATGCCTGGAATTTTATACTCATGCTCAAGAAATCGATAAGCAATATTATTATGTGTATAGCCAATGAAAATGCAATGTAAAGTTTTCGGGCCTATATTTATCTTCTTTGGTATTGGAACAACCACTTTAGCAAGACATCTCACACTTGTACGTATTTACAGGAAGACTTTCTTTCTTTCTATAACTCATAAGTGATCTTTTCCATTTTCTTTCAGGGCACCTTATTTAAAAGATAATTTATTGATAAGACAGCTTTCTCCTACGTGTTTTGAGGTAATCTAGAACTTACTAACATTACATTCATCATTTTCTCAAATACAATTTTTTCGTTCAACAACACCATTTTGCTGCTGCAAATAAAGTGCAATGGTTTCATGTATGTTCCGTATTGTGTACAGAATTCAGCAAACGGTGCTTTATACTCACAGCCTCGATCACTTCTCAACACCTTGATTTTCTTATTAAGTTGATTTTCAACTTCATTCTTATAGAGAATAAATTTCTCTATAGTCTCGTCTTTACTTTTAAACAAATATACATAACAATATTTTATGTTGTCGTTGACAAAAGTAATGAAGTACTTGTTGCCACCTCTTATTTGTACAAATTTTAAATCACATATGTCGATGTGAATTTGGTCAAGTGTTTATGTATTTCGTTCAATTGATTTAAAGGATGATCTTGTCAATTTCCCCTCAACACAAGTTTCGTACTTATGTTTCGAATCAATATGGAACGTGGGTATAAAATTCAAGTTAACTAATTTATGTAGAGTATCATAGTTAACATGTCATAATCTACCATGCCACAAACTAAAAGACTTAAGTATATAAGCAAAAGAATTAATTTTCAGCTTCACAACTATTGCATTCAATTTAAATATACTATCGGAAGCATAACCATTTCCGACAAACATTCCACTCTTAGATAAAATGAATTTATCTTATTCAAACACAATACTGAATCTATGCTTATTCAAAAGCGACTCAAACACTAGGTTTTTGCGAATTTTCGATACATACAACACATTGTTGAGAGTTAGCTCTTTCACAATAATCGTCTTTAGAACCACCTTTCCTTGAGCATTAATTTCAAAAGTTATTGAATTTACCGTGAACAACTCTCCATTCTCAATTCCTTCGAACGCAGTAAACAACACTTTATCATAGCACACATGCCTCGAATACCCGGTGTCGGTCCACCACTCTTTTGAATTTGAACCCATCATATTCACTTCAAAAATGAAGGTTGCGAAATTCATCTCCGATACGTTATGTGTCATGTAATCAACCACATTGGCTTCTTTCTTATTGTTCTTCTTATGTAATCTGCATTTCAAAGACTTATGACCTACTTTGTCATAATTGAAGTATTTTCCTTAAAACTTCTTCTTGGAAATGGCACTTTTTGGTCCCAACTTAGTCATTTTGCCACCGGATGGCCCCGAGTTGTTTTTATAGGTCTTAGAATTTTGACCATATTCCACAACATTAGCTTTAGCCATACCAAGATTGAACCCATTTTTTCTGAACTTCAGTTGTCTTTTTCGAATCGAAGCTTAACTATTAGTTTTTCAATATTCATTTCATTTTCCTTTTACTTGAAATCTTTTCACGTTGGAGGCAATTTTTCAATAATTGCAGCCACTTGAAAAGTTTCACTCAAATTCCCCCATTCAGCATGGATCTCATGAAGAATCACTTGGAGTTCTTGCATTTGGCTTATTACAGTTTTTTAGTCTGTCATTTTATAATCCAAGAATTGGCCAACAATTAATTTCTTAACCTTGGCATCCTCGATCTTATATTTCCGGTCTAACGACTCCTACAACTTCTTATCAGTATTCATTGTATTATACATGTTGTATAATGAATTCGCCAAGCTATTCATGATATAATTTTGGCACATAAAATTCAAATGGTTCCAAGCATCAAGTACACTGATTACTTGAACATCTCCCTTACCCTCATTAAGTTTTGGGGTAGTTCTAATCAAGAATCTTGCAACATTCAAGGTGGTCAGGTAAAACAATATTTTTGCTACCACATCTTGAAATTCAAGCCATTAAATTTCTCCGATTTCCCCCCATAATTAATCGGAACAGTTACGGTATGGCCAGCCATAATTTGGCCCATAGTATGACTTGGCAATTTAGCCACAATCTGAGCTAAAACAGAACTTGGCCTTTGAGCTACAACAGAACCCACAACCTGATTTTCAGTAGCCACAATCTAAGTCACATCCATGTTAATTGATTCGGTTTCCATTTCTAAAATATCAAGTAAGTTGCGTTAATTTCAAAATTACGAAAATATATAAATTTTTCACTTGACAAATATGTTTTGAAAATTATGTTATTTTCTCAATACCAAAAATATACTAATTTTCTAAAGAAATATGCTTATTTTCAAACAAATTATTTTTTCTCGATAACCAATTATCACTCTACAGATAATTTTTAAAAAAGACTAAAAGGGTCTAAGCCCAACCTCAACAAATCTAGCCTCATTCGAAAATATTCAGTTCTCAAGTTGGTTGGAGGGACCACAAATGGTCTCACTTAAAACTCAGTCTCCTAGGTAAAACTTCTCTGTATCATAACTTCCAATTTCCAAGATTTTATAAATTTTATGGAAAATATTATTTTTATAATAATATTTCTTTAAAATTCAGCACCTCATTCGTCCTTTTGAGTCAAATCTATTTTAAAATGTTATGAAAAATACCAAAAGAAAATTAGAAATATTGTGGAATTGCATAAATAAAATAATGGAATGAAACATTACAATAAATAGAATAACAATAAAATTAGAGAAAATTATTGTTGAGGCAATAGCGGTACTGAAAGGAACCAAGGCATGTGTTGCACATAGTTTCCCTAAACCAGATTCACCTCCATTGTGGTGCAAGAGGACTGATGATGTCTGTCTCACAGGATACAACAGTTTAAAACAGGTGATTAACACCTCATCACTGCATTAGGCAAACTAGGAATGCTCACAATTCTAAAACCAAGTTATAATAAAGAACTAAACTATCTAAGTTACTAAAAACTAAATTCTTGAAACAAAGAAAGAAGGGAAACTTAGAGTGAAGAAGGAACTTTCAAGTTTTTTAGGTGTGTAGAATAAGGAAGAGAACGGTTCTTTCTATAGTACTAGGATAAGGGGGGTTTCAAATACTTAATTAATTTTGTAGTTAACACAAATAATATTAAAATAGCTATGAATGAATTTGTAACTTCAAATTGATTATGGAATTGAATCAATTCAAATACAAATTAATTATAGAATTGACTAAACTTGAAATCTATGAATTGTTTTTAGGAATAATTGAACTCGAGGCACCAAACCTTTCATTTAGTAGCAAATTTAGCCCAAATCTTTCATTTGTGCTATCGTAGATACCATACGTTTAAAAAATTCGTAGGTCAAGTTCAAATTGACAGAAAGTGTTGGTGCGACCGTTAGTTGACCTAAAATAGAAAATTTCATAATTTTAACCAAATAAAACAAGGACATCTTAGTCAAAAACACATTTATACTTCTACAAAAAAATTTAAAGGTTTGGTATCTATGGTAGCACAAATGGAAAATTTGGACTAAGTCAATTTTTAGCTAGATCAGGGGCCATAATTCATATCGACAATTATTTTCCGACATTACAACAAATTTGCATGTGTAGGTGAGAAAGGCAGGTGAGATGATATGCTTATTTTCAAAAGTTGCAATTCCAACCTAACCAACGATCAAATAATTTATAATCCCTTCAAAGACAAACTGTTCCAGACAGCTGAAAAGCATATAATAATATACACATACAAATATTAAATAATTGATAGCACAGGCAATGCCAATGCTCAATGTTTAGTGGTGATGTCCTCTACTCAGAATTTGATTAAATTTAAAAGATTATAAATTTCGTGTATTTAAATCGATATCCACAAAATTCATAAGAATCTCGTTAAAAGTGGTGAAATTTGGAAAGACGGTATATGTATTTTGAAGCTTGAAATCCATCCAAATCTTCTAAAGTCTCTATATTAATGAAATTCATGAATAATTGAAGGCGCTTAATTTCATTAAAATCTCATTTGGAGATATTTAGATTTAATGGATTTCATTAAAATCGATTAAAATATCGATGGAAAACACTTGAATTTAGATTTTTTTTTTTTGAAATCTATCAAAATCTCGGTTAAAGACATCTCCTAACATATAATTGGAGATTCTAGATGAGATGATTAACATTGGAGTAATGATCGAGATAACTTGATTACATGAATAAAAAAATAAACTTACATACTTTAAGTTGATCAGTAACGGAATCTTCTTGATTGGTCGGAGCCAGAAGAGTTGACCCGGTCCCGGACATTGACGCAGTACGAGCAAACGAGTTGTGGGTAGTCAGCCATGAATACTTATTAAACGGCAGACCATTTACCTTTTCCATATATCCCAAAGAAAAAAAAATGAGAGAAAAGAAAAACCCATAAAAATGAACCTATAATCCAATGAAGAAATGGGAAATAATATAAGTTGAAAAATATATTAAATACCTTAGTAGTGGGAATTACGGGTTGACTCCGAGTACATCTTGGTCGGGTGTTTCCATTTGCAGGGCAAGTTCCACAGTGAAATCCGGCATCACAGTTGTTGTTTGTCGTAGAACACGTTTCTCCAATCTGTTGAATATAAACAAAAGGATGGTTAGATTCTCGGAGAAAAGTTCGAAAATGGAGGCTATAAATTCTTTTTTTTTTTTTATTAACTATGTCCTAATGCGTTGAAATGAACATAGACCTTGAGACTGGAAGAATAAGCAAAGAGGAAAACTGTGATCAAGAATAGAAATTGAAACCCTGCGTTTTGCATGTCTGCATATGGGGTTTCTCAGTATTTTTAGAAAAAGAGAGAGAGAGGTCTCTATGTATGTCTTCGCTTATCTGTTTTCTAGTTTTTTCATCCAAGAAATTTCTATGATGTTATGGACTTTGGGATTTCCCAATTAGATTTGTACAAGTTGCAAACATGCAAACGGTCCTCAGCTGGTCCTCCAACTCTTGAGAAATATGATTATTTTATTTAATTGTTTATTAATGGTAGAATAATATTTTTAATTTCCTTCATTTAGCTTGTATATAGTCTCTTTGTATTTAGGTTAAATTAATCTTTTTGTATTTTTCAATTGCATTATAAAGGATCAATGAAACCCCAGCCTCTTCCTTTTTTCCTCTTTGTTTTCTTTGGATTGTTTAACACCAACCTTTCAAAAAGTGAAAAGCTTCGAAGTACACAACTTCGAACAACTTCAGCTCCATATTTAAAATCTCGATAATCGCAAGGCGAAGGTTTTCCCTATTTTAAAGTTCCAGACAACATCTTCTATAAGTACTTCACGCAAATCCTAAAATTCTACTTTCAAATTCAAATTCTAATATAAATATTTATATTTAGACATAAGAGATTATTGTGTTGTTGTAAAACTAACTACTACAGGAAAATATCCATCCCAACAAAATTTTTCATAACAAAAGTCCATGTATCATATGAATAATCATGCATATAGACTTGGAGGATTATTGTTACGATTCGCCACCGAAACTTCAAGCTAAGGTTACGTGGTAGTCCAGACAGAGATATCAGTCAAGGTTAACAAAGTTGACAAAGTCTACAATCGGTCAAAGTAGCAACGAAAAGAAGTGAAGTCAAAAAAGAGATCGAAGCTCACCATCCTGAAACTCTCCATGCCGAAGACCTTCACTCCGAAGTTCCATTTGGCCAAAGCACTTGCTTGCTCTCAGAGGATCTACGGGCAATCTCTAGAAATGATTGATGTGACATTTTGTAATAATGAAATGTCTAGTCGACAACTTAGGATATATGGTGGCTGACTCATTGTCAATGTAATAAATGTGTAGCAGACTAGTGATGTGAGGCTTTGAATTGGGAGATGAGGCCACGTGGTTCTTATCCAACGGTTACAAATTCGACCACATTTAAATCTAATGCAACTATTTACACTTAAAGTCATTCTCGATCTTTTTTCTTGCTTATTTCATACTCTTGCTTGCTTAAATTTAGATCATTTTACTTTGGTAGAATTGTTTGTGATTGATTATTAATATGCAATCATTTTTAAATATACGGTCGGTATCTGAACATTTTTGTCTGGCTTCATAAAACATCTCCCACGTCCATATATAGTGACCTTCTCCGGTCAAGTTTTTAATTGTAACGCGTTGGAATTTGCTCGCGCGAATACAGGTGGGCTCAACATCTATTGTCCACGTCACCCTTATAAGAAACGAGGTCAACAAAGATTGCTACTTTCTCCAAAATTGGAACTATATATGTAATTTATCTTTAAAACAAATGCATTTCGTACACAAAATTAAGAGCCTCTTGGACGGAATCTCTTTAAAAGCGCCTTTGCATCAATAATTTAAAGCTTTGTGACTATTTGTGCTATTTTTCAAAGATTTGGATAAAAAATGCAAGATGGACAAAAATTTGGGACCATTTACATCAATGTTCCACCAAATAACAATAAACAATTAAGTTTAATTAGTTATTTTTAAACTGAACTATCAATTTAAATAAAAATAAAATTTAATTATATTACGTTAAAGCTTGAGGTGGCATTAGGTTCTTTAACCAGATAAAGATAAGAAACAAAGGACTACATAGTCATATCGAATACGACTTCATTTATGAGGTGTCCAAAGGTTAAGTGTAGTTTGAGTAAGAGTCGTGTGGAGGGATTGTTTATGATAGTCACATGCACAACAAAGTGCGCTCTAAAGCAAAATGCCATGAAAAATTAGAATTTGATTCAAAATGAAAAAGCTTCTTTAACTTTATTTATGATTTTACTTGGAATAGTACATCTTTAAATATACGCGACTTTTTAATGGTTAAATGAATGGAAATTATCAAAATCATAGTATTTCTACTATTAATATGTAATTGCAGGTTTCCTACGGAATAATAGAACGATTGATAAATTTTTTGCTTCTTTTTATTTATCTAGTAGCCTCAACAATCTTGAACATGACTAAAAGGAAACGATATAAAAAATGAATAATGTTATTCATAGATGACGTTTATCGATTAACGATAATGTGATATTTAGATGACGTTAATTGATTTGTCATTTTAAAATATGATTATCAGTAAGTACCGTTTATAAATATCAATACTCATAAAACAAATTTATATTCTAATAAATGAACTAAAAATACACACTAAACATACATTTAATCAGTCCATTGAACAAAAAAAAAAAATCTTTTTTATTTTTTATTTACAAGGTACAAAATTGACCATAAATCAATTCCCATTTGTCTGGAAAGTTTCAAATGGATATACTTCCCTTGAAACTTCTCCACTGCTAGTTTATGACCAACTCTTGTCATGAATTATTTACTGACCTTAGATTTATCCACTCCCCCACCCAATCCTCCTTAGGTAAGAAAGCAAGATAATGTGTGCCTAAATAATTTATTTAAGACGACTTTACATGCAAGTGGACTACGACTAAATAAAATAGCCAAGTTTTTTTACTAAGATTCATGAATCCTTAAAAAGGTCTGATATCATCACAATACATAAAATCAAATAATGGGAACTGAGTATTATATAATTCATAGTCTAATGACACGATTATTACAGCCATTTATTATTATCGATAACTCTGATAACATGATTTATCGAGATCTCATAATTTTTGTGAACGGAAATCCCTTTAGGTTGGTATAATAACACGTACATGTCGAAGTATTAAATCGATTTGATTATATATTTATGTGTCATTGTTAGTTAGCATTTTTAGTTATGGATTCAATTAATGTTAGAATTCATTGAATGTTAAAAGTCTCGATAAATCACACTTGGAAATGGGCAATTAGGCAGAATTTCAAGATTGTTGCCTAACACATCCGCACAACTGCAAATCTCAATTTTGGAGCAAAGTTTGTAACATATGAGTAAATGTTGCCATTTCTTTAAACTAAATGGCTAGATAGACTATACCGTGAGACAGTATAAAAATGAATAAAAAATTAAAATTTTATCTACAGTGTTCAATAATATAAACATAGTCTAATATTTTCTCTATAAAAAGGTCAGGTCTAGAGAAATGTGAGTCTTTTTCACATCATCTAACAGTGAGCCATTCGTCCGAACCGAACCAATGAGGCTGATGATCGCTCACTAGTCCCTGCAGCCTCTCCACCGGCGGAATAGACATTGACCCAGTTGTCAAATTTGCCTCCTTGCAAAACCAAGAGCCAGATTCTGATGAATATTCCGGCGATGGCAAAGATGTAATTGTCCAATCTGGGAAATCAAACGGACACCTAGGAGAGGTCGGGGCATTATATTCATCATGTCTTTCTTTCAATGCCACTGTGTCATCGAAATCTTGGTCATCATCAACAAAGGGATGATTTAAAAGCATCTCAGCCGTCCATCTTTTACTAGGATCATTAGCAAAACATTTTTCCAGAAAATCTTTTCCTTCTGATGATAAATTTTCAGGCACCTCCGGCACCTCCCCACGAACGCCGATTCTCATCAGTAGCTCCGCCACGCCGGAACACCTCCATGGCGAAGCTCCACCGACCATCTCCGCCACCACACACCCAAGTGCCCATATGTCCGCCGGAGGACCCTGCTCGTTTCTGGTGGCCATCTCCGGAGACATATACAGCGGTGTACCCCTCAATTCACACCCAAAATCACCCACTTTTTCTCTTTCAACTCTCTTCGCCAAGCCAAAATCCGCAATTTTTACACCGCCGTTTGGGCCCAAAAGAATGTTCTGAAGCTTAATATCACAATGAACATAACCAAACTTGTGAATATAATTAAGCCCTTTAAGTAAAGCCTTTGTATACCGCCGGACTTCACTCTCCGGCAGCCGACTACCCCGACAATTCTTCGCCTTATCAGCCAAAGCACCGCCGGAAGCATACTCCAACAATACATTATACAATTTCTCACCGTTTTCATCAGTAAAATCTTCTCCAAAGCAACGAATGATTTCTGGGCAATCTTTAAGCTCATCAAGTATCAATTTCTCGTTCATAAGCGAATCAGAAAGAGACGCCCCACAAGATTTCACGGCCATCACTGGTGGAATTTGACAGCTCCGGCTTCTGGGTATAGCTATATTCACCGTTCCAAAGCTTCCATTACCCAATTTTTCACCACGAACCCAGTTCATTGCAGACTGTAATATCAGAATACCCAATTTTTTCGGTGTATCGGTTGTTCTTAGCTTTTCTTGAAGGGAGAGAATACAGAAAACAGAGTTCAAGAACTAATTGAATTGATTAACAATCGGAAGTTATGTAATGAATTTATATACACGAGGACTTGCGGATTATTAATTGTTTGTAAAAGTGACCCAAAAACGTGTGTAAATAGATTTGTTAGAATAAATAAAAAAGCACGTGATCGTGAAGGATATTCGCGCTGAATTCGCATGGCTGAAATAGCGTACACCAGTTTTGAACGTGAGTGATATGGTTGGAGAAATTATTGAGGATATTTTTGTTTTAACAATGACCACGCAATTCCATTTATTTATTAAAAAAAAAAATCACCGGTAGATCAACTGAACAATATAATAAATAAGATATTATTTTTTATATCAATAAGTCATTTTTCTTAAATTTATTTTTAAACACACGTTCTCTCAATAAAATATTTTATCCGTAAATCTAATTTTTATTTTTTATTTTTAACCACGCGTTTATTACAAAACTCATTTTTACAAAAAAAAATTTTTTCTAAAATTTATTTTTAAACACACGTTCTCTCAATAAAATATTTTATCCGTAAATCTAATTTTTATTTTTTATTTTTAACAACGCGTTTATTAAAAAAATAATTTTAAAAAAAAAAAAAAAAAAAGGTTCAAACATAGCCTTAACACTGGATATAATTTGATACATAGTATTCGGATTATTATCAAAATTTAATTTATTTTTCTTCTTCACAGTAAACCCCTGCTTGATTCACGTTCTTTTCAAAATTCATTCTTTTAATACTCATTTTGAACCCCCACATTCTTCAATAAAATAATATTACATTCAAATTCAAAAAACATTCTTATTTTTTAACCACATATTTTTCATCACATCACATCATAAAATACATTTTTTTTTTCTCAATAATGTGTATCAAACAACCCCTAGATAAAATTTGATAGAACACCAAAATAGACTAAATTATTGTCCTTCATTAGTACTTGTATGTGTAATCCCGCATTACAAAATGTAAAGAAAAACTTTATTTCAAGAAAATACTCATCTAAGTTAATTTAAATTGCATATTATTTTGTTGATTTACTAAATTTTACTTATTTCCAATCCTATCATCATACGCTCTGAAGTTTAAAATCATATTTAGGAAATGTTAATAAACTATATTATTTATAAATAGATAAAAATAAGTATTGAATATGGATAGTACTCGTAGATTCATCGAAATGTGGATAAAAATAATTTTTAAGTACTTATAAATATAAGCCAAAGATAGATTAAATAATTATAAACTTGTAAACAGATAGAGACTCCAATTGGATTTGTAAACAAGTTGCGTCTACAAGAGCTTGATGAAAACGTCCATTTTATCCATTGCTTGTAGTGATGCCCAACGCACTCGAGATGTTTCGTGATGGTTACAAATTGCAAATAATTGGCAAAGCTAGGAATCAAATAAAATAATAGAATCTCATAAGTTAAATTTAATACTAGAAGGGAACTGATTGAACTTGACAATTGACAAATTTAATCGTATGTATTTATATCTTCAACCGTATCTAACATGTCTATTTTAATGTATCAAACACGTTGTCAAATAAGTAAACGAGCAAAATAACTTAAAATTTTAAGTCATTTTAGCCCTTTTATATTATTTACTTGTCTTTAAAGAATCTTAAATGCTATCCATCTATCTTTTGAAATGTCATTTGGTATGAATCAAGTTCAAACAATTGATCGACCTTCACAAGTTTTAATTGTTACCAAGTTAACAATTATAAATTAAATATTTAGCAGGTTTGAAACTTGATTGAAGCTCCAATTGATTTTGATCAAATTTGGAACAAGTCAAGTCATGTACTATTTGAAGAATAAGGGTGGGTGGAACGTTCCATCCAGTGTCGAGCATCGACCAAGATAAGCACGGTGCAGAATTGCTTCATGCCATGTTTTTTTTTTGACGTAGAAACCCGCGACCATTACTCGTGAGTGTACACTGAGTAAACCTCACAACATGTGCGGTAGCTTGCAAATCGCAGAGGAGAGATAAACCACACTAGGCAAGCACGGTGCGACGGACTTGACTGAGATAGTGTTGGCAGGGGATTTGAATTCATGACCTTCGGTCTCGGCGTTCACCTGCTCCACCAACTCGGTCATCCCCGAAGGGGTTTGCTTCATGCCATGTTTTGTTTGTAGAGAGGCGGATACTGTAATATTTCGTTCTTTGATTCGCTAAATTTAAAAAAAAAAAAAAGAATTAAGATTATTTGACCAACTTTGCCAAACAGTAAAATAGATCCAGCAGCCAAAAAAAAAAAAAAA
>CAIGRP010028425.1:0-14773 GCA_903798385.1 Fraxinus cuspidata | reverse complement strand
CTCTTCTTTATTTGGGCTATCTCAATTCATTTCCCCCAAAGAAAAGCCAAGGAAGAAGAAGAAGAGAGAAAATGTGAAGAAACAAGAAAGAAATTATGGTAAATAGTAATGTGCCAAATTGCATCTTTCTATGGCTTGTACAAATGCACGCCGTGAAGTCTTTTTGCATCTTTTTAGGCCTTTAAACGTGACTTTTGCATCTTTTTACGGCTTGTACAAATGCAAGCCGTGAAGTCATGCCGTAAATAATCTATTTTGAGGGGAAAAAAACGGCATGCCTTCTAAGTACGTCATACATTGTCAACTTTTACAGCGTGCAAAGAATGTATGTCGTAAATGCTTTATGTAATTGATCATTTACGGCACAAAAAGTCTATTTTTACAGCAAGTGTCTTCTTCTACATTTTGCACAAAGATCAAGTTAGGTGTTTAGTATAGGGTTTTGTCTCCATTTGAAAATTAGCTTGTGTATTTCGTGAGAAATGAAATTATATTAAAATGACAAAAATATATAAATTGAAAAATAAAAACTCTTTTTTTATCATCTTTCAACTAACATTTTATTATTTAAAAAAATAGAAAATTTTGGGGCATCAAAATTTCTGAACTTGAGTAAGTTTTCTTGACAATTTTATGTTTTTCAATAACTATTTGGGGGTTTTAACTATTTGGATATCTATTTTTGATCCATAACTCAAAAATGAGTTGTAGGAATAGATGGAGATTTTGGGATGATTCCCTTCCGTAGTAAAAAGGCACACTAGCGTTAGAAGGTCTGATTTCTTGATTGCAGCAGCATCGGCCAAGGCACTTTGATTTTTAGAACCCGTTGCTAAGGAAGTTCGATTTCCTTTTTCAAGGTTTGAGACACGACCAACATCTAAAAATCCTTGAAAAACATCGACTCATTGGGTTATATATGAGCATATCATGTTTTATTCAATCAGGCCTACTTTATATTTTATTAAGAGATTAGGGACCAATGGTGTAATTTTTATTTGCCACGGGACAGTGTGTCTTTTGAATTTGGTGGTTTTCTTATGCTTTGAATAATTTTAATGAAATATGGTGATTGTTTTTCTCAATTGTTTCGAATTCTTTAAATATTTAAGTCAAATTCTCGGTATTCATTCGAATATTTGTCATCCCATATTGATTCTCTATTCATTTATCGGTGTCCACATCAAAAGGTTAGTGCCCGATCTCCATATACCTAAAAAAAATAAAATCAAAACTATGCCTATATTTGAAAGAGATTAGAATCGGATTTTTAATTGATTATAATAAAAATTGATTAAATGGTAACTTACAAAATACCCCTAAAATTAGGAGTTTTTTGAAAAATCATATGAAACGTATTTTGAAAGTAAAAAAATACGGTGTACAATTAATTGTCACTTTTTTTAATTAAAAAGTTATATTTGTCACTCAAAACATTGATAGAAATTTTTAAAAAGTTACAGGAAAAATGACGCTAAAAAAGTGAAGAAATTAAAAAAAATAACAAACACTAAAAAAAAGGTGACAAAAAAAAATTGACAACACCAACTAAAACATTATAATAAGTTGTAATAAAGTGAAAAAAAAAGGTGACAACCACCATCCCTTCTTTTTCTCCTTTCACCGTCAAATATTTTTAAGTTAGTTTATCGACAAAACACAAATCAAAATACCAAGCATATTTAAGCCAATTCATCGTCACTGTCATCTACTAATTCAGCTAACCCATTAATCATATAAAAAGTTTTTTTGGAAGTATAAAAATATTTTATAAAGTTAAGTGTCACTAAAAAAGTGACAAAAACTAAAAATAGTGACGAAACCTCAAAAAAAATGACAAAACATCAATCAAAATTTTAAAATATATCATTTTATGCAAATTCAACTACTACTCCACCACCAAGGCTAACCCTACGGGCAAAAGGTCACTCCAAACATTACATCAAACACTAACATTTGATACTTCGTAAAAGGATATACAAGCACCAAAACATGACATTTGCATTTAGCTGCAATTATATTCTACCTAGAATCATTTGTTATATAAATAAACACGTAATGAGAATGAATCAACTGGACTTAAACTAGATACCTCGTTGCACCTACTGTCCAACCAAGGGCCTACTTTCCATCTCATTTAGTTAAAAAAATTAGATTATAATGAATATTATAAAATATGTGATTAAAATTAATTATTATTAAAATATAAATTTAACTCTAAAGCATAAAATCTAATAAAAATAGGCTACATTCCAAATCCGGCCCAGCCCAAATAGACAAATATAAAGCTCGTACTAATCCTATTTCGAAACTCATTACTCTTTCATAGAAGCAAATCTAGGGCTTCAACTCGATTCAATCACTTCAGGTTCAAATTCTAATCTCCCTCAAAATTCTTCTTTTAAACTGATTTTCTTGCAAATTTCTTAGCGATTAGGGGAAGTATTAGCCTTTTTAGCCTTTTTATTAATGGTTTTTTACTTTTTTCGTGTTTCTGATTGATTGCACAAATATTCTACGCTAAAGCTTATAGAAATTGACTTATGGGGAATGAAACATTCAATTAGATAGATTTTTTAGCGATAAATCATAATGTTATTATTCAATTACTTTATATCCGCATGATTTCATATTCAATTCTGAATAGTCATCATGTTCTAAAGTATTTTTGATGTAAGTATAACATTTCCTGATGATATTCATAATTCGTGTAATTCAGACTGACCCTCCTTAATGTAGTATTTTTATCTATAACAATAGAAAATTAGTGACCTCATTTTGATTCTACTATCGCAGTGTTAAATTCTTGGTTGTATGCACGAGGTTTAATAATCTGGTTGGTGTTATATAATCTAGTGCATAAGCCATGGAAGGAAGAATAGATCTAAAACCCTAAATTTAGTATATTAAAATAAATACTATTCTCCACCATTTTCAACCTATATATAATTATGTTTATAGTTTATTTAACCAAGCAGGGACCATGAGATTTTTCACATAGAACTTTAGATGGTTTTGAGGTGAAAATAGTATCGTCCTAGGATTTGTAAGCGCCAAGTTTGAGAAATGTAGAGCCATAGAATGATCAAACTCTTGCATTTTCGAGCTATATGTAATAATCTTTAGCTTGTTGCATCTGCCATATTTGTAAGAATTGTATTTGGGAATTCTTCCTAAAGCTCGTTTGGGCTTGGCTCTAACCGACTGGTTGGTTGTATATTGTCCTTAAAAATAAACAATGTTATCTGGTTGACCAAGATCGGCTCATTGCTGAACACTGATTCTCAAGGTTCAAATGCTTGTTTAATTTGCAGTCTTGAAGACATAACAGAAGGATTTGAGTTGTTCTTGTTAGATGGCTGGTCCTTTTTCAGGATATTATGGGCTTGCACCCAAGACCAAGAATGTTGTTGTTGCTGGAGGTTTGACAGCATTTGTCTTTGGGGTCTATTTCTACACTATGAGGGCTGTTGGTGGTACTGACGAACTTCAAGTAGCTATTGATAAGTTTGAAGAGCATAAACGTAGGAATGAGACTGAACCGAGCTTGGCACGCAAGGCGTAATAGTTATACTCTCCACATATAAATAACTATGTAATAATGATGGGTTGGTGAGCAAACTTTTCCCCCTTTTTGCTATTGAATTTGTTTTGGACATGTATATTTTGTTGTATTTCGTTTGCTATTGTTAAGAGGTGCATTATAGGTTTGCCAAGAGAACAAGCTTAACCTTGAATTGACTTATAGGGTTTGGTAGGCTTCATCTTTTTAATTTACTTTGAACTGATAACTTGTTGCATCGAATGTAACAAACAATTGAATCACCAAGAAACTTTCCAAGTTTTATGCAAAAAAACTGTTTGATGGCTTTTAATTCATAGCTCTTTTTACTTTATACTCATTTTCAATCACACGTTCACACACTAAAATATTTTGCATGTAACTTTTTAATCACGCATTTTTCAAAAATTCACTATTCAAAACATTATTTTTTCCAAATAATGGCCATCAACATCAACCTCTTTGTGATGCAACATAACCCAACTACGACCATAAGAACAACAATATATGAAAATCAATTCCCCAATGTTCACTACAAGAAATCTGTATGTCCCAAATACTCAGAAAAATTCCGTTTCTTGCAATGCATTAGATCAGCACAAGAATAAGAATTTGCATGTATATGATTATTTAAAAACCAATTGCTAAATATGATAGAAATCAATAAATTTGTGTAGTTCTACATCTAGGATGGAAATTTCAAAATCCAATGGATTAAGTTATTACATTGCAATAAAATCAGTTTGAACACGAGGAACAGCAACTGATTACTCTTTTTGAGTAAAATCATACGAATGATAACGTGACTTAAGTAAAGAGGAAGCACTGATGCGAGACTTCAATTATTTCAGATATCTTTAAACACCACAAACATGTCACCATTGATGTAATCGTTATCAACCAAGCTGACCAAGAAATAATTTCTTTGCACCTGCATGACCATCAAAAACAGGAAAGTATAGAGAGAAAAAAATTAAAGTAGTCCTGAGAATGACAAATATGATAAAATTATAGGATAATATGAGAACTCTGACCTCTTCAAGTAATTTTGTGGATGGATCACCTTCTGGATAGAGCTTCGCCCATCCTCTTGACCATGTTTCAAATGCTTCATCTTTCCATACCATGAAGCTGGCAGGATCCACAATGGTTGGTTGTATAATCTCCTTTGCTGGAAAGGCTCCCCATGTCACTGCATTCACATCGGTTTGGTTGACATTGGAAAACCAGGTTCCGTCTTTATTGATAGCCATGTAGGTAAGGAACGGGAAAGATTTGCATTTCTCAACCAACGCATTCAACTTCTGTGGAGAACAGAAAAATTCCAAGTATGCCTTTTGATAAACGTATCCCCCAGGCCCACCCCATCCTGCAAAATCAAAATTAAATGAAAAGAATAAGCAGGTGTTTTGAAATAACTCATTTATTGGGATCCTTGAATATTATTCATCACAAAAGTTTCCTTTCTTTTGTTGGGCATCACGAGCACAATTGCTTTTATATTTGCAAATACATGCGAAGAGAGGGGTGGAGAGAGAACAAGGAATATCATTCAACAAATTACCGTGAAAAAACAAATAGCATTACAATCCACTTGTTTTGTAGATCACAAGTTATAAACGCGGTATAAGAAAATATAGTGAATGATATAAGAGGATAATAACAGGGATAGCATGGCGATCAGACACATTTTTTGGAAATATGGAAGTTCCAATTGTAAATCGGAGTTGAGGTACATATTAACCAGCATATAAGGTCACGGTCTAGAAAATGTAGTCCAAGCGGAATCATTATACTCCCATCAAGCTATTTTGGCTTTATATAACACATGAAATCCAGAAAATTGCGTTCAATATCTAGAATGACACAGCAAAAGTCAACAATAATATATTGTTAGGAGAGAATATGTCTTAAGATTGATTTATATGTAGAAAACCAAAGAACAGAACAACCTCTAGGGTCACATGTCCATATTGAGAAGATTTGGAGAAAAAGAGGCAACCTGATTCATGTCTAACCTAGGTACTGGACGAAGTAGACCATTCCCTTATCAATCAAGTAAGACCATTCTCCTTATCAATCAAGTAAGCCACCGTCTAAGCCAAATTGATATGGAGAGAAACGAAATAGGATTCCTTTTAGGCCTACCCTTTCCTTTCATATTCATGGTAGCAAATTTTGAGGGCAGAAGGAAAAGGTGCTATTTATGTGGGGGGTGTTAATCAAAACCATTCTTTTTTTGAATGAAAATTGAATGAAGAAGCTGCCAAGAAACCTCAATTCTGTTCAAGTTTTCAGCAGCTTGACTGCCTCAGCTTTGCTCATCCTCAAGAATGCACCGATCAATCTATGAATGATGTCGACCATAGTTGAGATCAATAATAGGAGTAAAATTTGATTGGTTTCTTTCTGGGGAAAGCAGTATAAGCTTAAAAATTGATAGCCCTCATATGCATCTTCCCCAATTTGACATGATCCAATGATGAGTAGGCTTGGGAATTGGTATTTTAAGTTTCTTCTCTTCCACGAGTATTACCAGAAATTGAACAGGAAAAGAAAATTCCATTTCACTCTCTTTTCTCATCTAAACCAAATAATAGAAAAATGAACTAGCTTCTCTTCACATTTTCTTTACTTCACTAGTGAAATCTTCCATCTCTTCTAGTAATGCAAACAATGGGTGTGTTTTAATTTAGTCCCCGAAGCTTGTGCACTCCATTGCTTCACAATTTTTATTCATTAAATACGTGCATCTTTAAAAATTATGCGGCCTTGAACCTAATTTAATTGTACAATGTGTTAATTAACTGCATACATTCAAAAGTTGATGACTTCATATATTGCAAGAATACGTGCAAATACATAATATCTCCAAATGAACATAAATGAGAGAAAGGAAAAGACGGCATATTACCAACAGTTGGAGAATCAGACTTTGCACCATTAACTGCTGGTTGGCTGTTGATGGTGAGAAAACCTTTCAAGTTTATGTTACCAAGTTGTTCGTTAATGATCTTAGTCTCTGGCTGAAGCCCATCTAGTTCAGACCAAGGACTACTTCTCAGTTTCCCAAGACAGAACTTCATAAATTTCTGATGAATGAAAAATTCCATAAGGACCAGCTTTCACAACCATTACATTTTTAAGAATAGATTCTAGACAGAAAACCATACCTCGTAAATATCTGTGACATTTTTCAAAGGAACAACCCATTCTTCATGAAGTTTCTTATCACGTGATCGTGGTCGCATGAACTGTTGGGAAATTGAGGGTTGTGTCAGATATTAATAAGAAATTTTACCTCTTACGAGGGAAAAAAGAAGATTGAAAACATCAAGAAATCAATTTCTGTGAACATGAAGAAAGGATAATATTTTGTGGAGAAATAGTAAATCTCGAGTTGCGTGAAGCTACATTTTGAGAAATCAGTAAAGACAGTGAAAATAAAAGAATATGTTAACAGAGATTAAGAATTTGAAAGTTTATTTATCATTTGGCCAAAATTATTAAATAATTACTCAGGATTATAGGTTGCAATCTTTATACAGAAAATAAGGGGTTGGAAAAGTAATTGATGCTCAATTGGTGGAGTGACAGTCTTCCCACTGCACTTAGTGTCATTGGGTTGCATAATAACCCATTTTTTGGATCTTAGTAATCCTTTGGTCCATTTTTTGAATTGACATTCACTTGATTGATTTATACAAAAAGAGGCTCAAGCAAGCTATCTTTAGATAATTGTAAATGATTACATTTTCTTGGTGACCGATGAAATTATATTATTAATCAAAATATAGGACAATAGTTGAGCTTGGTGAATGGCCAAGATATAGTGCCATAGTGGTCTGATTTTCTGGAGCTGCAGTCAATTAACTAAGTCCCCTTAGAGCTGTGCAGTGCGCTGGGGATGATTGGGGAGACATTTCTAGATTGCAAAGATTTAGGCTATTGTAAGGATAGAACCCACATACTACCCATTTCATGCTCTAAGAAGCTTTTAATTTTCCATGGCATCAGACCAGCAAAAAGCAAAACCACTACTGCAATCGCCGGAGTGTGATAAACAATAGATTGTGCTTGCACAAAGACTACAGAGCAGAGAGCTAAGGTGCAATAAATTGTACTTGCCTGGTAATCAGTGAGTGCTCCATATGATGCATTACAAGAATCTCCCCATCGGCCACTAGGGTATTGGTCCCAACCTATAGTCCGTGAGATGTAGCTTTTTGGACGATTAGCCCTACAATAATAGCAATAACGGATCATATGAGTACATATTGTCAGTAACTACAGAACTATAAGGCATCTGCTAGAAGAGCGAATTGCATTATTTACCAGAATATAGGACGAACATCTTCCTTGACACGGAAAATATTTGTGGGACGTCTCCAAGGCAAGGACCTTGAAATTTTGGATTCCTCGATCAGCCCAAGATTCTGCATATGCAAGTCTACATAAGCTCATATTATACGTGCAGTATATCAATGATACTTTCAGGTTGAAGCTGCACAGTTGATTAAACATAAACCAACCATCAATATTGCCAGTGCAGATTTTTCCATGTTTAACGTGTAAAGATGCAATGTTTTGATCCCACTAGCCAAAATCTTCTTGCACATTTCTGTTCCAAGGTGAATTCCATATGCCTTAACAGCTTCTTCATTGTCCTTGATGGGATCCAAAGCAGCTGTAATCTCATCAGGTATCTACAATGTCATTAGAAAAGAATTAGGTTTACGCATCAATGGCATAAGCACCTTAGAAATCCTTGAGGTTCCATATTTTCTCTAGTAAACAAAACATGTAAGAGAAAGAACACTATACGGAAAAACAGGAACTATCATGTCAGACCTATACAATAATCCAATTCCACAGTGATTATTAGATAAGAAGGTTATCCCCGTGCTAGACGCATGACAAGAATACTTAAAATTACATTAAAATTATATTGAACAGGCAGATATGATGGGTTGAAAGAAAGAAACTAGATGAGAAAACAGTAGAAGATTTCAAAAGAGATTCTGAATTTGACCTTCAAAACTAATAAACTTGACAAGATAGAGGTGGAAAGAGAATAAATTGATGAATTTGGCTGGAAATTCTACTAAAACCTACTCGTAACATACAGAATGATTCTCCAGATGACTCTTCAAAAGCCTAGTCTCAACCTCCAATTCCCTTTGATTCAACTTCTAATAGATTGTATGAATGAACATAACCATGTTAAGATGGTGAAAGAGCCATATAACTGAAGGTGTGCTGGTTCTGTGATAAAAATTGAACTGATCATAGACAGTCATTAAGAAATATGCTACCTTAACATAATTGTGATGGCAATTGATATGGACTGTCTTTAAAATATCAGAAAGAACACAGATCAACACAACTGAATCTACATGTAGAGCAAAACTATCTGCCTGCCAAGTTTATTTTTTTGTTTTAAAGATATTATGCCCTGTTTGGTAAAGAATCTTTCAAACTCATTTTTCCTCAAACTCTCAACCACACATTCTCACAATAAAATATTTTTGCACATTAATATGAAAAAATAATATGAAATTAGTGCAGTTGATATCTTGACAGCTTATCTAGTTTTACCAAGCACAGTGCATACCTTAGTTTTGCAAAAACCAGTCATCCGAATGAAGCCCTTGTAATTGTTGATGGGCATAATCCCCGGAACAATGGGACAGGTAATTCCAATTTGACGACAGTCATTGACAAATTTAAGGAAAATATCGGTATCATAGAAGAGTTGGGTTACAATAACTTCGCCACCAGCATCAACCTGCAGTAGCAAACTCCATAAAAATGAGAATAAGAATTTCTAATCATCAATATTTACTTTCTTCTCATTCAAAGATAATTACTAATATTTTGGGGAGAATGGAACAACCTTTTTCTTAAGATAAGCAAGTTCGTTCTCGTATGCCTCTTCCGTAGCCACTCCGTTTTGAATCACATCAGGATGTCCCTCTGAGAATGAAAAAAAGGATGCATTATAAACAAAGCCCGCAAGGGTATTTGAATTCTTGGAGCATAGCTATATTGAATTGTACTTATATATTCTCTCCGTCCCATAAAGATAGTCCTATTTTCCTTTTTCGTCTATCCTAATTTATAGTCTTATTTCTTATATGATAGTAGTGATATATTAGTTTCCTAATATGCCCATGTTTAATGTGTTTTGCTATCACAAATATAAATTACTACATTATTCAATTATAGTTCAAACAATATATTAAAAACCAAAAAACCATTTCATCTTCCTTGACATTTATTCATTTATATTTGTATTGGATGACTTTGGTACCTTGATTCTTGCATTAAACAATGACTAGTACCAAGAATAGTTTAATTACCTTGAATATTGTGTGCATAATTTAATTATCTTGAATATTGATTGCATTGATGTTGGGGTATATTAGGAAAAAAGATAATAAAATTTATTATTTTAACTATATTTACTAAATTTTCTTAATCTAAAAAAAGAAATATGAATATCTTTATGAAATGGAGGGAGTATAATACATATGTAGTTCATAAACAAAAGAATTAACAACATATAAACCGCTATTGTGATATTGTACATAAACAGTATTAACATTGGGCAATTTGTATAATTGATCAAGCTACATCTCAACTAAGAGTCACCAAATAATCACAGCGAAAATGAGCAAGATAAGAAAATAACATGGCCTAAGATGCTTTCGTAGAGAGAAAATGAGTGTGTAACCCAACCTGGATAACCAGCAACAGTGATCCCAAAGTAATCACCATACTGGGCACGGATATGCTTCACCTGCAAACAAACAGACAATCAATCAAACACATAATTAGCCACTTCCCAACCAGATACAGGTAAAGCAAAAAGGCAAAATTTCGCATAAAAATGTACTAAACAATGAAGTAGAAACAAAATGAGCTTAGAACCAATCAGATCTACAGATTCAGTAGACAATAGATGTGAAAATGAGACACTTACGAGGTCGAGAGCGCAGGCGAACCCACCCTCAACCTTGACGAACTTGTCCTGGCCGTGAGGGGGGTCACCGCGTAGAGCAAGGACATTCTGTATCCCATTCGACTTGATAGTAGATAGCGCGTGGTCAATCTTCTCAACAGGCATGTTTGTGCAGGTAAGATGCATCATAGTCTCCACGCACACCATGTTCTGCATCCTGTTAGCAATCTCAAGCGTCAGGTCCGCCGTGGAACCACCAGCTCCCCATGTTATATCGCAGAACGACGGGTTGTGCACCACCATCCGCTCCATTCTCTCGAAGAGATTGTCGACGCCATCCTCCGTCTTGGGTGGGAAAAACTCGAAGGAAAACACAACCCTGTTCGCATCATTAGCTGCCGCATCCCGGATCTTCTCTATAACCTTCATTTTCTACAATTACTACTAGAAATCCAATCAAAATTTCAACTAATGGCTCAGTAATGTGATCTGGGTAGGCTCAGGCTGCCGACAAATCTCACAAATTACTGAGAATTCAATGAGATCTACAATTTGTGGAAGAATATGAGTGTTGTAGGGAATATATACGGAAATGAGCCAACTAATCTACCAACTTTTTTGCTAGGCTCCACCCTTTGCTTTGTTATTTTGCATTTAGCAATCGGATTGGTAATAGTAGAAGAGGAGGAGGGTGTGTGGGTAGACAAGTATAGATCCATTTTACTGGGCCCCACGTTTCCCCCAACTACCCCCGAGGAATTGCGTTTTTCACTACTCGCCCACGCCAACCTCCGATTTATCGTCCTTGCTATTTTTAGAAAGGGTGGATCCTATAATTTCACCTTTTTTCTACTATTACTAGAAACAAAATGCAAAAGAACCAACCTAGTTTTGACATGAGTCCAAAACTCCAATTGATTGGTTAAGAAGTAGGAGGAAGTTCCAATGAACCAAGGTTTTTGACATATAAATTAACTATTTATTATCAAAGTAGATTTTATAATTAACTCATTTCGATTACTTACCGTACAATTGTTACAAGTATCAAAAGAGTCTTGAGATGAGGAATATCGTTTTTCATATATTGAGAATATGGTGTTAACAAGTCTACATTTCTTCCTCAAGCGTCATCCTTAAACTAAAAAAAGAATTATTGTATCGACATGATATGTATCATTCGCTCTTCAAGTTAATCTACAAGAAAGGCATGTCGATGTATTCATAAAGCGTGTTCTACCTAAGAGATCCTATGAATAAACTAAACGACAAATATTTCAACTACTCGCATTTTTTAGTGAGTTGGGGAATATTTATGTGTTGCCTTGGCCTAATTGAAAAATAAGAATTTGATTGGGTGATATATGATGCATGAACTTGGATTCTTGATCAATATTTGATTGCTTGAGATCTTGCGATTATGTATGTGGATCCTATAAGACCCCGTTGATATGGCCTAAAATAGGTTTTTGGCATCATATCAACTTTTTAAGCAGTCATCAAAAAATGTTATCGTTGAATTCTATTTAGAGCACTCAAAATGTCTCTACTTCTTTCTCGAGTCTTAGGACGTTTGAGTCGTGTCCATACTACTTCAAAATCCAATTTCAATACACGACTAAAATTGATTAAATAGTAATACAAAGTCCAAATGGTTTTCATTTTTGTTAAGACAATAACTAACGATTAAAAGTTGAGATGTGCCCGTTTAATTTCACTTTAGATATTGCTTAATACTTCTTGTGTCATCCTTGCATTAAATTGACTAGATATTCTCATGCGTACTTTTTTGCATTTCACCAACCACAAGTTGGACCTTCCCAAATGAGAGAAATTCTCGTGTCGTGAAATATCAAGTTCACATAGACTAATATCTTATTACATTAAAAAAGTGGACATTAATTTCACACAGATAAATTAAATACATGTCTACAAAATTTAAATTATAATTTAAGTTAATTAATTCAATTTTTATTCATATATTTCATGAGACTTACCATTACTATCTAATTTTTATTCGCACAATCTGTTAAAATCACAATATATAATTACTTAAAAGTTGTAAGTATTAAAAAATGTGGGCATTAGTGGAGTGGGAGAGAGTTGAGGTAGGTGAGTGGGACCATTTGCTACCTATTTTCAAATTTCACAAGCCATTCTACAATTTATTAAAATGTTAAAGGTCATCTATTGTTTGATTGGAAGACTAGCAAGTGGTGGAAAGAAATGTATACCAAACACATTAATTTATTTGTAGTCTAAGCCACGACATGACACTAACAATATATAAGGGTCCAAGTTGCTCGTGATTTTTAAAAGGTTTTATTTAGGGCAAAGAAATAAGACAAAAAAGTTTTGAAAAAAAAAAAATCACCTGGTTTCAAGAAATAAAGGACCGTATTTATGCAGCAAAACGAAAGCGTGTAATCCAATATAGGCAGTGCGAGAGACAAACAAAGATAGTAAGTAGAAATGATTAAGAATTTGAGAGAAATTATTACTCCATTAATTCGGTACGAACGAATAGTTAAAAAAGTGTATTCGGTGTTTAGAAGGATTATTTTTTTAAGTCATGCTACATGTACATAACGGTTTATACTTTGGTTTACACCCATGTGAGTTGGAAGATTTCAGTGCATTGATGTTAACAATAATTTTTTCAATCATTAGCTAAATTGTTGGCACATAGGATGTGTCAACAAAGGTGTACACATTTGGGTGTATAAGTAGCTTTATCATAAATTTTATTTTTTATTTTTTGGTATTTGAAAATTGTTAACAAAAATCAAAAGCTACACAAGTGATTGAATGAAAAAGTTTATATTATAACATAAAAATGATAATTATGGTGATAAGAATAAAATTAACGTTATTTCTTATTTTCATAATGAAAGTGATTTAAGTTTGATGTATCCGAAATTGTCTTTATATGTTGACCCTCCATTTAGACGAATTTAAGCCCCTATTTGATCCATATTCTTGAAAAATGAATTCTTACTCTACTCATTTTCAACCACACATTTATCAATAAAATAATATTACATGCAAATCCAAAAAATTTCCTTATTTTTTAACCACGTATTTTCCATCACATCACTTGAAAAAATGCATTCTTTTCTCCACAATGTGTATCAAACACTTCTTTTGGAGCAAAAACGTATATAGTACTTGCATCCAAATTATGCGAAGTTTATTGGGAAAAATAAATAAGTAATAAATAAAAACAAAAGTGTTTAATTTTCCAATCCTCCAACTCCCCAAACTCCACCATTGTCTTGAGAGGTGCTTGTTTGGATAAAATTTTAAGTTATTTAAATTTTATTAATGAGTGATAGATAAGTGAGTAATAATAGTGAATCTTACGAAATACGTAACTAAAACTAAAAGGAAATCATAATGTTCCTCAAACATTCAAATTTGTTGTCACGTCCATACATTTTTTACATATTATCATTTCTTCTTATTAAATAGGAGTTTACATACTTTCAATTACTAAGTATATAAGACAGTAAGTTGACGTGTTAAAAACGTATTAAAGAACGGTCAAAGAGACAACAAGTTCGGAACAACATTTCTCCACCCTTGAACGCCCAACAACCCCAAGAGAAAATATACTAGCATATGCAAACAAACTAATTAAGCAAGAAAAAGACACACAAATGATTCACCTCGTGGTCCCAATGAAGATCCTTGATTGTACACGAACTTTGGGAAATTTTTCAATTGCAACACAAATTCAGGTATGTACGCAAGATTAGCTATCTTCTGCATTTATAACAAATTTTATTGTGATGTGTAATAATTTCTTCGGTTAAATGTACACAATCGGTTAGGCTAGAATATTCTTTTTGGTCCTTTTACTTTGTCTATAGCTTTAGATGCTCATTTTGTATAACTCATTCAGTGAATTGATGAATGCAATGTGATTTTCCCTTCAATCTTCTATGCTTATCCTTAATTTTCTAGTGTATTTCATCTCGCTGATTCATTAAAGTTTACGATTTCTTTACCATAAATGCAAAAAATTAATAATTTTGTTTCATTAAGGATTTTTCAGCCAAAGTAGGAGGTCAATAGCCTGAGCTACTTCGACTAAAGGTTGAGGAAGTGCGGCCTCAATTATATTCCCCTGCAAATATTCAATGGTTTCAAGAAAATTATAACTAGCAGAGTTAGTTTCCTCAACATCGTCAACTCCTGTCTTAGAAAAGAACTCAAGGTTAGCCTCGAGAGTTCAGATTGAACAAGTA
>CAIGRP010028421.1:0-20940 GCA_903798385.1 Fraxinus cuspidata | reverse complement strand
GCAAGAGATATTTTAGCTATTCCAGATTCACAGTAGCGTCAGATTCTGCATTCAATACTAGTGGTAGATTTGTTAGTCCACACAGAAATAGGTTTCTTCCAAAGACTTTGGAGGCTTTGATGTGTGCTAGAGATTGGTTATAGGCTGACATTCATGGTACGAGAAACACAATTTCCTATGTTTTTCATAATTGTTATTTCTATTATTTGTTATTGCTAACTAGTTTTTTTAATTGTTAGAACACTCATCACCTACATCATACTCTGGTTGTTGTACAAAGTTGAATGACACCGATATTGAAAATGAGGTAAATTGATTTTTCTTTAAATGAACTTGNCATGGTACGAGAAACACAATTTCCTATGTTTTTCATAATTGTTATTTCTATTATTTGTTATTGCTAACTAGTTTTTTTAATTGTTAGAACACTCATCACCTACATCATACTCTGGTTGTTGTACAAAGTTGAATGACACCGATATTGAAAATGAGGTAAATTGATTTTTCTTTAAATGGACTTGCATATAAATAGTTAAATACATCATTTATCTAACTAATAATCACTTATACAATCATCAATTTTAAGGAGCCTGATATAGGCATTCTAAACGAAGATGGCAGTACTTAAAGATCTACAACATGGAGTGTTGTATTATGCAATGTTTGTTTGCGTGCTATGTTGTAATTTATCCAAATGTATAATTTTTATCTTGTATTTAAATCTTCAAATAGTTTTGCTTTTATGAGTAATGTTATTATATAACCTAATGAAGTACTATGGATCTAACCTTTATTTCATTTTCAGGGGTCTTATATTTATTGTATTATTGAAATGTCATAATCAAATACTCTATTAAAAACTAAATTTAAAAAAGAAAGAATGTGTAAACGAGTAATAAATAGGACAAGGACCCCGACCCATCCCGCCTTAAACGGGAATATGGGCGGGTATGGGATGGAAAATTACCCATCGGGGGAAAGGTTGCTCTGACCTCGACTTGCTCCGTTGCCATCTCTAACCTCAAGTGCCTCAAAATAAGCTGAGGCACATGCCTCGCATGTAGGCGATGGCGCGCCTTGGTTCATATGCTAGACAACCATCAATATTTTTGTCATAACCTTCTCTCCTAATATCAGATTCAGGTGATTCAAAGTGTGTTAGAAAGATAACACAAAGGGATACAACTCTTATAGAAATACCATTTTTTCTAATTCGAACATTCGCTATATGAAAAATGGATTTCAATATGAGGCTGAAAATTTAAATCATAACTTTTTCAGCTAGAAATTGATGTGTGATAAAAGTTTGACTATATTTCATCCATTTGATTTCTTTTCTCATCCAATTAACCCCTAGAACTCTTGAATCTTCAATGTGAGGTCCAACACAACTTTTGAGTATTTCACTTTTGTCCCCAAGCTTAGGATCTCTTATGATTAAGGCCCTTTTACTATTTTTATCCAATTTAGTCATTTATATCGATTTGTACATAACAAACACAATTTATATAGAATTAAGCTATCATTCATCAAAATGACCCACAAAGATCCCAGTTTAACGGTGTAGATATGTGTACAAAATAAACTTATCAAATACCTCCAAACTTGAACATTGATTGTCATTAAACAAAAATACAACTTAACTTAAAGCAACGTTGGCTAGGTAGCATGCCATTGGTCTCAGGATTGAAATTTCTTTGTCAAAAATATAAATAACTTCAAAGTCACAACGTTAGAATCAACTTCTATCTATCCAAAGCAAAACTAACGTGGTTATTTGAAGATTCATGCAAAACATCACCAGTTCATGATTGGTTCAAGTCTCAACCCTCAAAATTCAAATATTTCCTTTCATCATTTGTGATATACACACCCCAAAACTTTCTTTTTTACTATTTTTCCAAGGTGTGATTCACACTTGAATTTTTCGAATACTAATCCACTAATCCCTGCCCTCTCAAGTTTGGTTTAATTAAACTAATTGCAGCTCAACAAATGAGGATCATCCTTATTTTTTATTGTTTCAACCTCCAAGAATCAACTAAGCTACTAATCCCTTGTCACATGTCTAATTTTCTAAAATAAATGTTTGGGGTTTAATCATGGCATATGGTGCGTCTTTTGTTTCATGCACCTGTATTTTCCCTTTTTTTTCACAATTCAATTTTTTATGTGTGGACTCCTCTCCATTAAGCTACTAAGAGACCTCTATAGCGAGCTTCTAACCAATGACACCTAAGTCAGATAACCATAGGGTATCATGTTTTAATGATCTTTGCAGACTTAATTATTTGAGTAAAAAAGGCTCCGAAGAGAAGTTTCAAACTTAAAGCCATTTTATTGTTATTTACCATGATTATTGCAATACCCCAAATTAAATAGTTATTCTCAGAAATCGACCCTAACTTAATATTTTTACCCAAATTTTCATTTTGTAAACCTTAGGCAATCTACACGAATTTCAACACAGATGGAATCCACATTCATCTTTGCATTTCCCGACAACTTTACCCTCCCTAAACAATCATAACATTAATTTAAGGATGTAAACTATAGTGGTTCTTTGGGTTAAGCAATCTAAGTCCACTATTTCTCTTTGTTCAAACTATTCAAATTTTGAACAAAAAAACTTACTACTGAAGCAAGGCAAGAATTGCGTGCGCAAAAATTATCAAGTTCCATATGAATAAGTGTAAATCAACCCCCTAACATTTAACTTTTCCGCACTTTATACTCTAACACATTGTTTCAATATATCCATCGTAGCTGACAAGGTCATCTAACTCACACAAGCACACAAAAGTAGTAAAATCAATTTTTCTTTACTATATAACACCCAACACACATAATCAATTATAATATTCCATCCCAAAACTTAAAATGTACATTGTTCTCAATGTACAAAAATATATCATTAAGTATACAATTATAAGGGCAAGGAAGGAAAATGAAAATTCCCCTATTTAAGTCGAAGGTAGTGGTAGAAATGGTGAGGTAATTCAACAGCAAGACAGTTTTCTTAATTACATCGTCCCTTGGCCAGTTTGTGTGCTCCTCAATGTCATGTTCTTGCAAAATGAATAAAATTCAAATATTAGGGACCAGATAACCTAGAAATGTTAATACTTAGCCCAAAATATCTCAAAACCAACAAGAAATTCTAGGGACGAAGGGGAAACAAACCTTAGGGTGGAACGTAGGCAGTTTACGTTAACTTGTATGGATGATGATACTTGAATAAAAATAAATCCCCTATCCTATATCTTGAAAACATAATAAATAAAAAGGGGAGAAATTGGATTGTCTCCCAATAAGCTCTTATCTATAGTCATTAGGTTAATTTTGTTATTTTGGCTATTCAAGGTGGCTTGAAAAGGGAATTTTCAACCTTGCAAAATCTGCACTTGCAGACATTTTCAACCTCATCCTTAACTTTCTAATGCTGAAAGTTCCCATATTGATCATTTATAATTCCAATCAATTTACCAACGCCCTTCTTGTAGCAATGACTTGCATAGTCATCCCTTATTTCAATTTTCACCTTCTTCAACTTCTCGAGGTAGGATTGTTGCTTGAGTGGAGTGTTCATGGTAAAACTCTGTTGCTTGTCTTCCACCCTCAAAAATAGCTCGCATGTTTCAAAGTCCAACATCGCACGATAAGTTGATAAGAATGACTTTCCCAATATTATTGGTTGCTAATGTGCTTTTTCTATATCAAGGATAATGAAGTAAGTTGGAAAAATAAAATCTCCAGCTTTGATGAGCGTATTTTCAACCACTCTATAAGGGTACTTGAGTTCTATTAGCTAGTTGTAAGATTACTGAAGTTACTTTTGGATTTCCTATAGATAAGTAGTTGCATCAAATTAATACTTGATTCAAACTCAATTAAAGCATTCATATTATGAGAATTTCCTATAGAGCAAGGTAAATTGAAACTTCCTGGATCTTTCAGTTTAGGAGGGAGCTCGTGCTTTAGAAGTACGCTGTATTCTTCAGTTAAGGCTACAATTTTATCTACGATATCTTTCTCTTCTTGGTCAACATTTCCTTCAGAAATTTAGTATAATTTGAAATTTGTAGAATGACGTCAATGAAATGAATATTCATGTCAATATATTTTTGAGGATATCTAAGAACTTTGCAAATTGCATCTCTAGCTTGTTGTTCTACAACCTTAAAAGAAATGGGACTAGAGGTGTAAATGAATTGACATGAATGGTTATCTTAACCTATGGATTGTTTGAAAGTTTTTGTTGATTCATCTCTGTTGATTCTTAGATTGATCCACTTGTTCTTCGCCCATGTTAAGTACCTGATTACTCTCAGTCTCTCTCTCTTATGCCGATATCTTGCAGCTAAACTCTACTCCTAGTTGTGATAGCTAGAATCTATTCCTTTTTTGGTTGCTTCCATAGCCTTTGAGGGAATGGAATGGATGACACATAAACTTGAACATGGAGGGTTTGAACGATGGTAGCTTGATAAATGCATAGTTTATCTCCTCTACTGCTAGTAACTGTTCTTGTGGATTATTTTTCAATGTTACTAGTAAGGTATCTTGTGATCTATTGGCTAGTTTCTATCTATCCCACTTGAGCTTCCAAATTTTTAATCAAATCTTGCATGTAATGTTGACAGCCTAAATGAAGCAAAACACAAGAATATGAGGTAGTATGATGAATAACATAAAATAAAAAGAAAAAAAAATCTAATATCAACTAATAAACTAGAATTTAACTAATTATTCCCTGACAATGGCGCCAAAAACTTGTTCAGGCAAAACCTTGAAGGGTACAAGATTGTTGACAAGTAATAGATTTAGTGAGTTAAAAGTATCGTCCCACAAGGAATAATTGTAATTGCAGTTTACTAGTTATAATCAAATACGATTTAATGTAACACAAAAAGAGATTTTTTTTTATTATTATTCAAATTTAAACTATGAAAGTAATAAATGACTAGTTTTTATATGTAATGAATTTCAGAATTTTCCTATTGATGTCTAAATCCAATTCTCATCTTATGTAAGTTAGCTTGATTAATGTGTCCATGACAATCAATAATCCGTTACTATATAATATTATCTTCCAAGATATATTAAATCTATGCTTAACACAAACCAATTATTTTCTAGTCCGAATTCACATGCAAAGCATACATTCAATCACATGGTTATCTTATACAATTGCACATGTCATAAGCATTATTCCTAATATCTATTGTTCGTGTGTTAAATACGCACTGTTCTACTTATTGTGAGTCTCCCAACATTACAAATAAATAACTAGTTATTTAAATGATGGCCAAGCATTCAAACAACTCAAGATTCATGCATATTAATCAAGATTCATGCATTCAAACAACTCAAGATTCATGCATATTAACTAAAATGATAAGTTTTGAATTAATAACTATAAATCAATGATTTCATCATACATCCAATACATAAAAGATTTAGTCTAATACTGCCATATGAAAATTACACAAAAGAAAGAGAAATGATATCACCCGAAACTAAGAAACTTGAGAAGAACGTGAAAATTCAAATTCCTTACTTGAAACTCAACCCCAAAAGATGCAATTTCGCTCCTTGAATGTAAAAATCTCTATTTTCCTGCTCTTCTCTGATGAAAATCCTGTTCTCCTTGTTTTGGACATGATTTACAATTTATAGGGTGTTAAAAGATTGCATTCCATTGTTACCAAAACAAAATAAGGAAAAAACCTAAAATTTCCCCTTTTTGAACTGAGGTGCTCGCCTAGGCCAACCTAGTGTGCACACCTGAAATTTGGCAGCCTTAGGTGCCTCAAAATAGGCTAAGGCATGTGCCTTGGTTCACACACTGGACAGCCATCTGTATTTTTATCATAACTGA
Source organism: Fraxinus cuspidata (assembly GCA_903798385.1). NCBI lineage: Eukaryota > Viridiplantae > Streptophyta > Magnoliopsida > Lamiales > Oleaceae > Fraxinus > Fraxinus cuspidata. The sequence continues at coordinate 15,059 of CAIGRP010028421.1, read as the reverse complement.
AATAACGAGGTTCGACCCAAACTACACCTAGAGAGGGGGTGAATAAGTTATGCGGAATTAAAATTTAATAATTAATTAACAACAAGTCACTATTAATTATATCTAAATAGCTAATCAAACAGTTCAATTTTTCCTATATTTAAATATCGCAGTTATGAAAGTAATAAACAAACACAAGAAATGATCACGGAGAAACCCAAACTGGGTAAAAACTTCGGACACTTTGCCAGTTAAAAATCCACTATAAACGAATTATGAACTTACAGTTCGCCATACATGACTATCACTAGTACTTTCTGACCTGCTGATTGCAATTTTCATAGCTCTCCAGGATTACGTGCTTCCGCATCAACTCCCAGTTGCAGTTTTCAAAGCCCTTCTGGATTCCGCGCTCCTGCAGCAACTCCCGGCTTTATGAATTTATCTATCTCCTGTGGATCAACGAAGAACTCCGCGTTCTTCAACAACTGGAACTCAAGTCACCTTCTCTTGATCTTTAGAATTCTGACAGATGTATAGAAAGTAGTAGTTTGATATTTGGATTATGGATTTGAAGTTTTCAACGCTAAGATTAAATCATAACATGAAGGTTGAAAGCTTATTTGATGAAGAAGATAGCAGTATGTGTTTTCTCAGTGATCAACCTTATAAAAACCGTTCAGAGGTGTTTGGTATTTATAGTTTAGGTTTTGGGGTTGAATGGGCCGAACAAAAAGTCTTAAAAACGCGAATTAAAACTTTTCGGGAAACCCTGTCGCTCGAGCGAAAGCAAGGCAACAGGCGGGTGACAATGTTTCTGTTTTTACCCTCGAGCAAAGTCATGGCGACAGTTTAGCAAAATTACGGCACCGTTTTTCCTTCTTTTCCATCCTCGAACCCTAGACCTTGTAACTTACTCCTTGACTTTTACAATATATTAAATTTAGTCCTTTTTGTTCACAAACTTGCCAATTACAGCAAAAACCTAACAAGCTCCCCATTTGGCATTTTGAGACAAAACTACAATCTAAAGTCAAGGTAATAGTGAAAAAGAATTATAGATTCAGTAACTAATACAACCAACACTGTCTTAATTGAATTCTATTTTTCCTTTATCAAAACCTATTTCCTGAAATAGACAACTTAAATACCTATTGTAAAACGTATGTGAAACGGTAACAAGTGTAAAAGTAATTTAAGCAGTTAATCCAAGCAGTATTAACTCATAACACATCATTTCAGTTTCATATCATAAGCTAAATTAAGATGTAATATCAATGGAACCTAACATACCAAAACTAAACATTGATACTACAAAATATCAAAACTTAATATAGCAATACTGAAATTATCATTTAATCAGAATTTTTAGATTCTAAAATAAACTACTCCCCCATTTTTGTCACAAAATAACAAGGGATAACCTATAACTAAAAAAAAAATCACAAAAATGCTTTGCTCTCCTTCCTTGTTTTTTTTAACATTAACATATAATAACTCAAAAATTTTGTTGTTAGCATGCATAAGTATAAGCAATGAGTAGTAAACATTTCCACATACTTAGTTCAATTTAACATGGAGTAAATTGTATATGTGATCCATGTGTGTAAAGTGTCACTAATCCTTTGTAAGTAGGACTACAAACCTTAATTTTGTGAGAAATGACATGCTAAACATCATTGCCAATAAGTTTATTCCCATACTTATGAAAGTCAAATCATTTAAAGCTCATTAGAACCTTTAAATAAAATCTTATTTTATATTGATATGTTCTTTTCTCCCATTGACTTTGAGCATATTTTATTTTCACATCTATCAATATTTTAAGCTCATAAATATTTTCACATCTTAAGTGTAGGGTCTTCTCCATTAAACGACTAAAATGACCCATGTAGCGAGGTTTAGGCTGGTTAACCCAAGTCAGTTGAGCATAGGCACCAGGTTATGAGAAATCCTGCAGGCGCAATTGCTCGAGTCAAATAGGTTCAGAATAAGTGCATAAGATATTGAGCATTTTTTTATCGGGGATAAACTTGATCTTAGTCTAATGAATAAGGTCAATTCATGTTCAAAGTTATTTTACTAACATGTGATTGCCATCCCAAATCTCACATATGCAGTAGAGTCCCACTAACAATATTATAGTGTATGCAGTGCAGATAGTATATGAAGACACCTATACTAACCACTCTATAAAAAACTTAAGCCAGCAAAGGAAACTATGTTACAACTCATCGATTACCCAATGTTTGATCCCAACAAACAAGTTCAAGTATATTATATATTATGTTGTAAACAGAATTTTTCACATTTTTATTTTCCAATATTCCCTTTTTTAAATTGAAAGCATGAATACACTAAGCACATAAAAAATGTCAAACACACAAAAATAAAAATAATTAATTAAAAAATGCATGAGTTTTCATTATAGAAAACAAGTAAACTAAGATGATTCATGGATAAATCAATGTCACACAATGGGAAAATACGAGCATGCACCAATAATACCTAATCAATGAGGTATACAAGCACTAATAGCCATCCTAAGAGATTCAAAACTCAGACCATCTAATGGTTTGGTAAATAGGTCAACTAATTGATTCTCTGTAGAGATATGCTCAAAGGTTACAACACGGGTCTTCACAAGCTCTCGAATAAAACGATGTCGTATATCAATATGTTTGGTTCGAAAGTGTTGAACGAGATTTTTGGAAATATTAATGGCACTAGTGTTATTACAAAACACAGTCATAGTACCCTACTCAATTTCATAATCACTCAACATTTGTTTCATCCAAAGAAGTTGAGTGCATCAACTTCTTGCAGCTATATATTCGGCCTTTGCCTTGGACTGAGATATAATGTTTTCTTACTCATCCAAGCAACAAGATTAGCACCAACATAAAAACAGCCTCTAGAAGTACTTTTTCTATCATCGGCATTTCCAACCCAATCGACATTGAAATAGCCAGGAAGATCAAGATTAAAGTCCCGAGTATACATGATCTCATAATCAACAGTTCCATTGACATATCGAATGATACGTTGCACGATGCTCATGTGGGATTCCTTATGATCAGTCTGAGAGCGAGTACAGACCTCTACACTAAAGACTATGTCAGGTCTACTAGTAATGAGATAAAGTAAACTACCTATCATACTCCTATACAGTGCTGATCAACACTTTTACCTATTGGATCATGACCTAACCTGATACTGGTGCTCATTGGGGTTCTAGTGTGTTTCTTGCTATCTAGACCAAAACGCTTGACAAGATTTTTTGCATATATCTATTGAGATATGAATAATTCATCATTCGTTTGTTTGATTTGGAGACCAAGAAAGTAATTTANTACTTGACAAGGTTTTTTGTATACTTCGATTAAGATATGAACAACTCATCGTCAGTTTGTTTAACTTGGTGACCTAGAAAGTAATTTAATTCTCCAATCATACTCATCTCAAATTCTTGTTTCATACATTTAGCGAAATCATGAACAAGTGAATCAATAGGAGAACCAAAAATCATGTCATTGAAATATAGCTGAGTTATGGTGATGTTTTGCTCAATATGTCTGATGAATAAGGTTCTATCCACACCACCTCTTGAAAAATCATGTTCCATGAGATATGCAGTAAGTCTATCATGCCAAGCTTTAGGAGCTTGTTTAAGGCCTTATAAAGCTTTATTCAACTTATAGACATAATATAGAAACTTATGATCAATAAATCCTTTAGGTTGTTCAACATAGGATTCTTCCTAAAGTATTACATTCAAGAAAGCACTTTTGACATCCGTTTGATATAATTTGAATCCTAAAGTGCAGGCAATAGCCAAAATAATTCTAAGGGATTCAAGTCTAGCTACCAGGACAAATATTTCATCAAAGTCTACTCCTTCAACCTGAGTATATCCTTGGGCAACTAACCTAATCTTATTTCTAGTTATGAAACCTTGATCATCAGTTTTATTCTTAAATATCCACTTGGTACCTATAACATTACAATCATCAGGCCTAGGAACTAAATGTCATACATTGTTTCTCACAAACTGATTTAGCTCCTCATGCATCGCATTTACCCAACATTCATTCCTAAGGGTATCTTCAACTTTCTTAGACTCAATCTGAGACACATAACTAGCATATGTCAGGTTGTTCAAAACCCTCTTATGAAGTCTCATCCCTTCATCCAAATTCCCTATAATATTCACTTTAGGATGATTAATTTTAACTCTAGACGAAGGTTCCTTAGGAGGCTTAGTTTTATCATCAGGTGAGGAATTCTTATTGGGTGTATCTAAACCATTAGAAGTGTGTGAGAGATCAGGAACTGAAGTTTCTTTAGGTTCAGTTACCATGATGGGATCAACACTCAAGTGTTCCAACTCTACCCAATCTCCCACTCACTACAAGCATCATCTGCCACTACATTGATGACCTCCATCACAACCAGTGTATAAGAATTGTATAGTCGATAGGCTCGACTATTCTGGAGTATCCTAGGAAAATTCTCTCGATAACTTTTGAAATCAAACTTGCCCAAATTTTCTCTATCTCTCATAATATAGCACTTGCTATCAAACACACGAAAGTACTTGACAGTAGGCCGTTTACCTATCCAGATCTTATATGGTGTCATATCAGTTTTAGGTCTAAGATAAACCATATTTACTATGTAACACGCAGCGTTGATGGCTTCACCCCAGAAATACATAGCTAGTCCCTTACCATGAAACATTGCTCTAGCCATTTCTTGAAGCACGCGATTTTTCCTCTCAACTACCCCATTTTGGTATGGAGTGATCAACGAGGAGAACTCACACTGGATTCCCTCCTCTATGTAGAAGTTCTCAAGAATCGAGTTTTCAAACTCTTTTCCATGATCACTATGAATTATTGATATGGTAAAGTTTTATGATTTCTAAGACTTTTGTACAATGATATGCAAGACTAAATACCTCAGATTTTCTCTCGATAGCTCAATCCAAGTATATCGAGAGAAATCATCAACCACAACCAAGATATAGCGTTTACCACCAAGACTTTCGGTCCTAGATGGTCCCATTAAGTCCATATGAATAATTCAAGCGGCTTGCCTGTCAAGATTTAGAAGTTTGTTTATGAGTTACTCTTAGCTGTTTACCTTGTTGGCACGGGCCACATAGATTGTTGTCAATATTTTCAAGCTTAGGTAAACCATTAACAAGTTTCTTCTTGGCGAGCTTAGATAAACTCTTATAGTTCTTATGACCAAGGCGTTGATGCCACAGTTTAGTTACATCAATCTTGGTACTATTGCACACGTAGTTAGAATTAGGAAGATCTCTATAACAATAGTCTGAAGTTCTTACACCTTCTACGATAACGTTACACCTTCTCTTGTTCTTCATAACTTTGATAGATGTGTAGAAAGTAGAAGTTTGGTATTTGGATTATGGATTTGATGTTTTCAACGCCAAGATTAAATCACAACATGAAGGTTGAAAGCTTGTTTGATGAAGAGCATATGAAGCAGTATGTATTTTCTCAATGATCAACCTTATAAAAACCGTTCAGAGGCGTTTGGTAAATATAGTTTAGGTTTTGGGGTTGAACGGGCCGGATAAAAAGCGTTAAAAATGTAAATTAAAATTTTTCGGGAAACCTTGTCGCTCGAGTGAAAGTTGGGCAACAGGCAAGTGACAGTGTGTTGCATGAGCGAAGGTAAGGCGACAGGCGGGCGACAGGATTTCTATTTCTACCACTCCAACAAAGCCATTACGATAGTCTAGAGAAAATGTAGCGTCAATAACTTTATCTCCCAATATTCGATTGAGGTGATTCAAAATGTATTGGAAATATAGCACAAAGGTATACAACTCTTATAGAAATTATATTTTTTGAGTTTGAACGTTTGCTATGCCAACAATGAGTTTCAATATAAAGCTGAAAATCCCGAGCATAATGTTTTTCGGTTGGAATTGATATATGATATTACTTTGTCTATATTTCATCCATTTGACTTATTTTCTCATCAAATTGACCCCTATAACTATCGAATCTTTATCATGAGGTTCGACACAACTTTTAAGTATTTGCACTTTAGTCGACGGGTTTTGGATCTCTTACAATTGAGCCAATTTTTACCATTTTATCCAATATAGCCATTTATGTCGATTTGTACATTAGCGAACACAATTTACATAACATTAAACTATTATTCTTCAAAATGACCCATAAAGATCACAGTTTAATGGCCTAGATAAGTGTACAAAATACACTTATCATAAATCTAGAAAAAAAAATATATATATATACACACACACACACAATTAAAAGCATGTATCTTCTACTTTCCAATGTTAATATAAAACTACTTGAGTTATATACAATTAGTCACCATTAAAACTTAAAAGTAATACTAAAAAAGAAATGATTTTAAATTGGTCAAAGCATTTTCTTGATTGTGGACAATATTACAACTTCAATTATACATGCAATAAAATGTAATAACCATCTAAATAATGAAGGATTGATCCATGTTAAACAAACTTGTTGATGAAGTGGAAGCAGTTTACAATTTTCATGTCTCCATTGCCCAAGTAAAGCAGAAACTTCATCAAAGTACAACTAGAAATTCAATTTTAACGATCCCAAAAGACATGGATATATATTAGCATACAAAGTATTTAAATTATAACTTGAGAAAAATGCTCCATTTAACAAAATTTGAATCACAAAACATGGAAATTTCGTGGAAGTGTCACTAACCTATATTTTGGCTCTATTTCTTTGCATTTTAAATTAAATGTAGATAGGACCCAACACCAATATATTTATGGGTCATGAACTTTAACACAAATATAGCATTTGAATCTTTGAGCTCGTACTTCCTGGCCAATCCCTTTCAACCCACCCTACAATAATACGAAAAATAATTAAGGGGGTGTTTAATGCACATTATGGAGAATAAAATGCATTTTATGATGTGATGTGATGGAAAATGTATGGTTAAAAAATAAGGAAAAGTTTTGGATTTGTGTGTAATATTATTTTATTGAAGAATGTGTGGTTGCCTAGTTTATTGTAACGGACAAATGATCAAGAATGGTGGCTGCAAATATTCACAAAGAAGAAGAAGAAAATGACAGATTATACGTCAAAACTCGTGCACAAAGGAGAGGAATTAACAGAGACGGCTGCCCTCTTTTTCACTATTGCAACAAGGTCTTCTCTCAAACAAGGCAAGATATATATATAGTATTAGGTTAAGACCAAGGATGGGTCATAAGTGAAGTGGGCTAACTTAACTAAAGGGTCGTCCAACTAATGAACGGACCACGAGGACAACGAGCAATAGAAAATTAATAGTTGCTTTCAATAGCCCAATTTATTTTTGGGGTCGAGCCAATCACAATTGTGGTGTTGATAAATATTTCACTCATCGACTAAAACCTATGAAATTAATCCAACTGTTTAAAAATCATTATCCGAATTTATTGGGTGTCAACAAAACCCAACAAATCTCCACCTTGATACTCAATAAACCTACAAGCAAACAACAAGTTTATACTTACATAATTGAGGTAATCAAATTAAACTGAAAATCACAGACATTACCTATGTCTCAGTCCCAAAACACATATCATACTTGTTCCATGTACTTACCAAAGGTTAGGTCAAGAACCCCAGTACAATCAGATATTATAGTAATCAATCAAGATTACACAATAACACAATTACAACACATGCAATGAAAATACACCATAGGATAATACACGGATTTTTCAACATGTTAAACACATAGAGAACATCAAACTAGCACCAAGTTAATTAAGTAAATGATCAATATATACAACCAATGAACAAATGACAACAAGTAAACCACTAGATTGGTCATTCTTCATGTCTAACTAGTAAACCACTAAGATCCTATGTCTATGAGATGTTTCTCTATCACTACCTCTCCCCTCTCAACATAAGTAGATAATGGGTATCCGCCTAATAGGGATTATAGGAGTGTCACTCTCTCATTCCACCCGATTAGGATAATAACAGATGAAGGACTTCAAACATTTAATCACCTCTTTGTCTCGTGATCAAAATGTCATTTTCCACACCCTTGTACATATCACCAATGCACTCTCGGCCATTAATACTCCATATTACTATTTGACACACTGCTAATGCACCTACTAAAGTGAGAACACACCCAGTGTCAGACCTCACAATGGTAATCTCAACCACTATGCATACAACGCATTACACACAGTAACATGATCACTCTCAAATTCATGCAAATGTACACATGAAACATAATGAAATGTATTATAAACAACGCACAAGAATCAAGCAATAAAATACAAATGGGTTTCACACAAATGAGAATGTAGTAATAGAGTTTGTTATCAATAAACCTCGCTCAGGTCATAACTAGAACTAGTGAGAACGTTCGTCTCACCACTCACCTTTTGTTTTTGCTTACCTTTCTTTTTTGGGACAGTCTCTTATAAAATGTTCAGACTTACCATAGCTGTAACATTGCTTGCCATTCATTCCAGACTTAGACATAACCCAACTTCTACCCTTCTTTTTATCATCCTCAACTATCTAGATTTTCTTAATATCTGTTTTGCTTGACATGTGTTCTACCCCTCATCATGTGGTATCTCACAACTTTTTTTATCATGTTTTTAAGTTTTAATCTTTATCTCTTTACCCCTAAGAAAGTCTGATCATTTGACTTTCCATAAGTGAACATGATCGTGAACAAGTAATAAAGTAGTTAATAAAGTGTCAAATCCACGAGAATTATTCACTTAATCTAGTATAAATTAATTTCAACCTTAATTGAATAGCCAAATTGGTTTGAGTATTTATACTAAATGATCTAATTATATTAACTAAGCTAATTATTAAGCTTTTTGTCAAATATGTGAGATGAATACTAATATTTCGGATCCTTCTTGTTAAACTATTTTTAATATTATTAAATATCATGACAATATATATTTATACATGTTGATCAATGTTCCTAAGTTAATTACAAACACCACTCAATGTCAATTCAATCTATCTCTTCATGTGACATTCATATATCTTTATGAAAGATGCGAACATGAAAGTACACATTAAAAATGCTAAAACATCTATATAAATCATGCAAAGTATAGAGGTATATCTCTATTCCCTATCGGACTTTACAATAATTGTTATAAATGCTATCTATTCTATTATTTCTCTCAAACTCAATAAAATTCACATTTAAGATAATTGGTGATCAAGGGATTGAAAAGATATTAAAATTCAATAACAATCGTCCATGAAATCACACATATTGGGCGTCAAAATATTTATTTTCTATTAAAAATTTCATAAAAGGGGTTTATCTACATTCTAGCACTTATAAATTTAGCCTAGCATATGTACCCGGATTATGAATTTGATGAATAAAGAAGAATAATCTTGTTATTTTTGAATTTCTTCAATGGAATCTTGATATATTTTTCAATTGTTTCTTCAATTCTTTGCCCAAAAATCGAATGAATTCTTCAATTGATTTAGCTCTTGCACTTACCCCTTAATTGTATCTATGAATTTGCCTCCCCTTTGGTGCATGAATCGATGGAATTATAGATGTAATATATATATAAATGATGTAAGAGAAATATCTTGAAGGTATTTTACTGTTAGGTATTTGTAGGAGTCAAAAATTGGTTGAAAATTACGTCCAAATTGGTTTCCAAAAGAGTTATAATCGAATAAGGAAAGTTGTCTTCGGGCACACAAGTTTTCATCTATGCACAATAGCAAATATTTGGTCATAACTTTCTTTTCGAATATCTAAATGAGACGATTCAAAGTGCTTTGAAAAGAATACTCAAAAGGGTAACAACGTTTCTAGAATAGAGTTTTTCTCATAATGTCAGACTTAATGCAAGTGAATATTTAATATCAAATTTTGTATGGTTAGACATCAATCAATCTATACATATAACATATTCACATTTCATAAATCAACATATAATCTCAAATATATTCATTATTGTTGGTTAGGCTACCTAACCCACACAAGCAAACAAAAGAAAATATCTTTTTGAAATTTTTTGAATTATTCTTTTTTTTTTGGGTATTTTTCTCATATATAAAGCAATAAACACACAACGACACACAAAAAGTTAAAAAAAAAAAATCAATGATTTTCTACCCCCAAATTTAAAGTAGACATTGTCCTAATGTCTTAAAGTATAAGTAAGTATATAAAGGGGCGGGGAATAAAAGGAAAACTGTACTCCCAGAATTTTATATCTAATATTTTTGAAGTAGCTTGTTGAAACAATGTATTCCATTCATCAAATTGCTAAGCTCCATCCGCTTGATATCGAAGTACTTATCATGGGTGAAAGAAAATAATTATAAGAGTCAAAAGGTAGTGGAAATGTGATATGTATGATAACCAATTTTATTTTACGTCCTTGGAACTTTGAAGTACGTGGTGCTACATTATTTTTCTGTTATTTTTTACTTAAATAAATTATTCTTTTATCTAGGCTAAGTGTAGATGTGATGACCCTTTTATTGAAATGAAATGTGCCTTCAACTAATGTAACCTAAAAACTACATGCAATGCAACTAATGAAAGCATAATAAATAAAGGGCAAGGCATTGGGTTGTCTTCCAATAAATGCTTAATTTATAGTCTTCAACTAGTCTTTGCAATTTGATTCATTTACGGTGATTCAAATAGAAGTTTTTCGCCCCTGCACTTTTTGCAATTCACATCTTTCCATCATCTTTTTACTTTCTAAATCATGAACTCTCCATTCTCATCTTGACCAAGAATTCCATGAACTTTAGGTTTTTTCTTCTGGGGGCTGTGTTGAACATCTTTATCAATACACTTGCATTCTTGGAGCTTTGTTGGTTGCTTATTGTGTAATTTAAAAACGTGTTATTCATCCTCCAACCTCAAAGTCAACTCGTCTTTCTCCATGTCAACCAAGGTTCGACTGGTTGATAGGAAGGGTCGACCCAAGATTATTGGGATATTTTGATCTTCTCCTATGTTAAGAACAATGAAGTTCGCAGGGAATATCAACTTTTCAACTTCTATGAGTACATCTTCAACCTTGCCTCTTGGATATTTGATACTTCTATCAGCTAGCTGTAGTGAAATATTTGCTGCTATAACTTCTTCAAATCCTAATTTTCTGTAGACAAATAAAGATATTAAGTTAACATTTGCACTATATCACATAAAGTAAGAAAAGAAAAATCTCTTCCTAGTAAAATAGGTAAAGTGAAACTCCTTAGATCCTTAAGTTTGGGAGGCAATTTCTTTTGCAACCTTGCACTACTCTCCTTTGTCAGTGTTGTGCTAGCCACATTAGTACAACTACCTCCATCAATAATCATACTACATACCTTGTTTTTGACGTGGCATCTTGTATGAAATACGTTCCTCATTTGTTGTTTCAAGTCATCCACTTTGATTTGAGCACTAAAAGCTTGTCGTGTAACCAATAGCTCTCCCACTACATACTCCACCTTTTCACCATCACTTGCATCTTCCAATTCTGGCATGTCATCATATTCACCCTTACTATCACTCACTACTTCTCCATTATCATCGCCATTTTGCTTGAACATTGAGAAGCAATATGTCCAGATCCCAAGCCCTTAAACCACTTGATATCCTGATTCCTAGAGGGTTGGAAATCCACCTTGAGTATAGCTTTGCTAACAACTTCCTCTATTCCCTTTGGTAGCTCAATCCTACCTTCTGAAGCTGCCTCATCACCTTTATTATTACCCACTTCGATTTTCAAGAAGAGTTAGAACCTGATGAATATCTAGCTGTCTCATTCCTCTTCAATTATCTTTCCACCTTCATAGCTACATGTAGCATGTCTTCCAATTCCACATAATGTTGTAACTACACCACATTAGCTATTTTCCTATTCAACCAATTCAAAAACTGGGCCATGGTGGCCTCCCTAAATCATCGCAATCTCCATCTCATTTTGATAATCCTCAACGCTTCTAGAACCTTGATAGAAGCTTTGCAATTTTTGATGAAACTCCTGATAATAATGATTAGACACGAGCTTCTTCCTCATGATAGCCTTCAATTCTTCATATGTATTAATAAACCTCTCACGGCTCCTCCTCCTGGATGTTACTACTTGATCTCACCAAATGATAACATAATTTGTAAATCCAAGTACCACAATCTTTACCTTCTTTTCCTCCGAGTAGTTGGGGCATGAAATATCAACTCTACTTTCTTTTCCTACTCCAAGTATGCTTCTGGATTACTCATTCATTTGAATGAAAAATTGTCATTTTGATATTGTCCATACTTCTATCAACACCATCTTCAACAAGATCTCTACCCCTCCTTTCATGCCTAACTCCCCTATCCATCATTCTTCCTAACTCGATATCTACCAATGCATCATCATTAATATCACTATCTACTTCTCATTCACCAACATAATCCACTCTATGATCTAGCATTCCCTGCCTCTTGTGTTGGGAATTTCTCTGGGTTGTTTCCGACGTAAATTAGCAAACAACGTGTCTTGCCTATCCAATCTGTCTCTAACATCCTCAAACAACCTTTCGAATCGTTGTATCACCTCATTCAATATGTTGACTTGGGTATTATTCCTACTTGAAGTGGAATCATCTCTATCTGACATCCTAAATCTAATTTAATATTTGTCTCACGTGTATATGCTCGTGTATCACTCAAATTGACTTTTTCCATCTATTAGTTTCATCACTCTGCATTTTTCCACTCAATGCTTTCTTGCAAGTGCTTCAAAGACAAATTGATTTTTTTTCATCTATTAGTCTCATGACTTTACCTTTTTTTTCACTCAATGCCTTCTTACAAGCGCTTTAAAGAACTAATTCAAGATCAATCGAAATTAATCCTTGTAGAGGTCTTTAACAAGGATTTGAGTAAGAAAAATTTGACGCTAGAATAACTCAAGAAGTATGAATTGTAACTTTCAATGGAGCACTAAGGGAATATTCCAAAAGGTGTTTTTTGAATTTGAATTTGAATATTCAGACAAATGGGAATTGGACGCTACTCGCAATTTTTTCGAATTTTCATTTTTTTTTTGCTCGAAAATTCAACTAAATACCAGCAAGAGAAACATAAACTGATTTGGATGCTAGATTTGCACATAAACAAGTTTTGAATTATTTTTTTTACTTTATGAATTGGAGATTTTAAAAAAATGAAGAACGCGAAGAACACAAATAACGAAAAACAAAAGACTCAAAAAAAGGACAAATAAATAGGATATAACCTTGATTTTTGGAACTTCGCTCTGATACCAACTTATGCAAACACACATAGAAATAATAGATACGAAATCCACACAAGATTAATTCAACCCAAGAAAGCCAAGAAATCAACATTTATGCTTGATTCAAAAATATTGAACCAAGAAACTAACACAATCGCCAACAATATGTTGACCCCATGATTACAAGACTCAAGAATCTCAATCGATTTGTCTGAACGCCACAATAAAATAATCTTGATAAATTCATAATTAATTGGATGAAGAACAAGAAGAAAAGCATTAATGTCTTGCATAATCTCTCAATAATTGTGTTTTACAGTGAATAGAATGAGTAATATCTATAAGGAACCTATAAAACCTAGCTAGAAAACAGAATTAATAGTCTAAATATCAAGAATTACTATAAAACTAGAGTTTCAACAAAAATAGAAGATTGCGAGTGTAACGCCCCAAATTTTATTGACTTAAATTTTGAGATGTTACCGATATCATTTCATAATTATACTTGAAGCGAAAATATTTAAATGAAAACTTAAACCCTCAATTTATTTGAACCTTCATATACCGAATTAAATAAACATAAAGTCACGAAATTTAGAACATTTAGTAGAAATAAAGAAAAACACAAAATATCATAACAAAATTTATTGTTTAATATTTTTCTAAAATTTTACTTGGGCAACCCACGCACCGCTCAGCCACCATCCATGTTGACCGATCTAACCTGAAATGTTATAATATGAAGAAATGAGTAATTTAAACCCAGTAGAATACGTAAGTCCAAAATAATATAATAAATTTTTAAAAATAAATTTATGACATTCCATATCACCATTTCATCAAGAGCAGTCAGGGATCAATCGAATGCCCTAACACATTTATGTGCAAACAATTGTGAAAATATGAAAGAAATCTCACATTTCATTTCATTAAGACCCCTTCATGAAATGAATTACTTAAAAAATTATAATATTGCAAGGACATATCAACTTGCACATAGTATCCTACCTTTGGTGGACCAAGGAATTTGTTGAACAAATAAAAATACAGGTTGCAATCCTTACCTATACAAATTCTGACAGAACTTTGAAAGTGATTGCATGCGATTTATATTTTCTTTTAACTCAAAATAAAATGAATGAAAAGAATATCAAATAAGAGTATTATATAAGAGAATTGTTTGGATTTTAAATTCAAATATTCAAATTCTTTTCCATACACGATAAATACTAAACATATTTATTCACATGCCAAATAAACAGAATTTGTTATATCCTTTGCGATTTAAACCAGCAAACAGATTTGACTGAGATTGAATTGGATATTCTCTACGTTTAAAGATAAGTTAATCATGTAACAAAATAATTCTACAATACGAATTATTTAAATTTTTAAAAATTCAGATCCTCTTTCATCTATTCACATGGTGGCCTTGGCTAACGAAAAAAAGCCAATAAGATAAATCAAACCTCTTTCAAATTTAAAAATAAACATGGCTTATATAATATAATATTATCTTGCAAATATATACAATACACGTGCACGAGAGAGCTGAAATTGATGATAGTGGATCTTAATGGAATAACAGAATATGATATGGTTAATCCCCTTTTTAAATTAAAGCTAGCGTGATTATTTAATAACATATTATTTTCTTTAACTAATTATCTTAAAAGATACATTTAGAATAAAATAGTATAAAATAGTACATATTAATCATGTTTCTTTGAATTGAAATAACTTAGGTTTAACTCATATGAACTTACATTTTCTC
>CAIGRP010028416.1:0-28751 GCA_903798385.1 Fraxinus cuspidata | reverse complement strand
GGTATTCAGGACAAAATTGAATGCTAATGGTTCAATCAATAAGTTCAAAGCTAGTTTAGTTGTAAAAGGCTATGCCCAACAATGTGGAATTGATTTTACTGATACATTTGCTCCTGTTGCCAGACTTGAAACAATAAGGGTGTGTTTGAGCCACATTATTTTGAAAGAATGTATTCTGGAATAGTAGATTGATGGAGATTGTGTGGTTGAAAAAGAAGTAAAAGTTATTGATGTGATGAAAAATATTATTTTATTGAAGAATGTGTGGTTGAAAATGAGTAGAAAAATGATAATGAAAAAAATAATATGTTCCAAACAGGGGCTAATGTTGTTATTTGCAATGGCTGCTCAATCAAAATGGAAGATATACCAGCTGGACGTTAAATCTGCCTTCCTGAATGGGCTTCCAAATGAAGAGATTTTCATTGAACAACCTGAAGGCTTCATCAAAGAAGGAAAAGAGGATAAGGTGTATCTATTCAGGAAAGCCTTATATGGCTTGAAGCTAACTCTCTATATCAAACCAGTGGAGGAGGATTTGCTTATTATTTCACTATATGTAGATGACCTTCTAATCATATGAAGTAATCCAGCCTTAATTGAAGAGGTAAAGGATGAATAGAAGAAGGATTTTGAGATGACAGACTTAGGAGAAATAAAATACTTTCTTGGATTGGAAATAGATCAAACAAAGGATGGTATTTTTGTTTGCCAAAAGAGGTATGCTAAAGAAGTTCAATATGGAGAATTTCAAATCAATTAACACTCCTTTAGTTCAGAATTCAAAGTTGATGAAGGATGATGGTGCGAAGAAAACAGATGAGAAGATCTATATAAGCTTGGTTGGATGTTTGCTTTACTTAACAGGCACAAGACCAGATCTTATGTTTTATGCTAACCTCCTGTCTAGATTCAGGCAAGAGCCAAGTGAGATTCACTTCCAAGCTGTAAAAAAGGGTGCTGAGGTACATCAGAGGAACAGAGAACTTTGGAATAAGTTTTGGGAAGTCAAAAACTCTGTTTTTAACATGTTTTACTGATCGTGATTGGGCCAGTTTTGCTCATGACATGAAAATACTTCAGGCTATGCTTTTTGTGCTCGTTCAAGCCTTGTTTGTTAAAATTCAATCAAACAAGAAATGGTGGCACAATCTACTGCTGAAGCAAAGTATATAGCAGCAACAGAGGCAATCAATTAGACAATATGGTTAAGGAAAATTCTGAAGGATCTGAGGCTTCAACAAACTGAAGCAACTACCATTCTTTGTGACAATCAATCTACTGTAGCAATTGTGAAAAATCATGTGTTCTATTGAAAAATAAAACACATAAACATCATGTATCATTTCATAAGGGAAGCACAAGAAAGGAAAGAAGTGGAATTGAGCCGTTGCAGTTCAAAAGAGTAGGTTGCTGATATCTTCACTAAAGTATTGCCTAATGAGAGGTTTGAAACACTAAGAGAATGTCTGGGTGTTTCCAACAAAAGTGTCAAGGAGGAGTGATGAATCGTGTGATATGTGACATTTTTGTTGTCAGCCAAAATGTTTTTGTTATCATTTGTNAATGTCTGGGTGTTTCCAACAAAATTGTCAAGGAGGAGTGATGAATCGTGTGATATGTGACATTTTTGTTGTCAGCCAAAATGTTTTTGTTATCATTTGTTTCACATATATTTTGTAACTTATATTAGTTTAAGTTATGTATTATAATTCAAGCAAGTTAGGTACTGCAACTGTCCATTGTGTAGTCAAGTATGGAAGAATGGAGTTAGGCAGAATAGTTGGTAGAAAAAATATTTTGTAATGGATTAAATGATAGCTTTATATAGCAGCCGTGTAATACCATTTCATATGATTAAAAGCTCTAGCTTTCCTCCTCTTTGTTCTTCATAATCCTACAGTTTTGATTCATAAGAGAAAGCTTTAGTACATCTTATGTATGAGATTGTGTTTGAAAAGTGGAAGAAGACTCTACGAGTTCAGGTGCATAATTTGGTAATCAAAGGAGAGAACAACACGAATACTAATTCTTCCAATGGATCTAGTTGTATTTGTTCCATTTTACATTAACAAACTCCGATGTAAGGTTGAAAATTTTCTCCCATGTTGCAATATCGAAGCAGCCTGTATTACATATCCTACAGTTGATGTTTTCATTAACTCCGCATCATAGAGAAGGTTGGTCTTGTCTAGTTTACTAATATCAAATGCAGAGTTTCTTGATTCTTATATGGCCTAATAACTGTATTTTTAATGTTCTTGCGGTGCATCTACTTCATCCATACCAGCTCTTAATCAGCCAACCATTAAAGTAGTGGCTATTATAGTTGAAGGTGTCCCTGCGGGTAAAAGAGTAATTGAACAAACATTGAATAAAACAGTACATGAAGGTTCACAAGCGGCTGAATATTTATTCTAGAAGGGCTCATTTGACCTAATTGTACCACGTAAGACTCCAAGCAATCGATTGCTTATCCAAAGAAAAAAAGTTAAGTAACGTTAAACATGGCTTATAGATATCTATTGTACAAAACACTTAGCTGTATGTAGGAAATTAATTAATGTTTCTTCTTTACTTTTTTGTTATTTATAATAGTGTCTGATGATAATGATGAACATGTACTTAAGGTTATCATTGGCCATGCCATACAACCTCCATAAGTTCGACCTCGATTTAAGATTAGTGATACAGTTGGAACAGTTGATAATATTATTCAATGCAAGTTGTACAAACCTGGATCAGTTGGCTTTGTGTCCAAATCTGTATGTAACATTAAGCCTCCAACCCTTCTTTTATTTGTAAAAAATATAATTATATACGTATGGCATGATATGACCACATATTAATATTTCTCTCGAAATACAGGGTGGTATGTTCAATGAATTATACAACAAAATTGTCGGTGTCACAGAAGGAATTTATGAAGGTTGAAAATTTAATTCCAAAGTTGCAGTAATGTTTTCTTTTTCTTTTGATGTTGGAATCTGAGTATGTCTCTAAATCCAATTTTGATTTGTACAGGTATTGCAATTGGAAGAGATGTCTTCCCTGGGTCGACACTTTTCAATCACGTTCTGCTGTTTAACAATATCCCTCAAGTACATCACTCTACTTCTGTAGTTGCATTTGAACTCTTAGATGGGATCCTAGTCTAAGTGTGTTTTCTCCTTTTTGTTGGACTCTGTGCTTTCTTTATCCTTGGTTGTCAATTATAAAGATGACCGTGAAGTTGGCGAATTTGTAATTTTCCAATGTCTTATATTTTGTCAAAATTTGCCACTATGATTGTCATATTTTGTACAACAATGATCTAATTGTTATCTTCTATATTACTTGAGTCTATACCTTGTGGAGTATTTATAAGAGCCAAATCTTGAAATTATGGATGAAGTAGATCCTAATCAAACTCTCAATCCATGATGAAATTTGATCCGTTATCAAACCGGACTTCTAAACCAAAGTTATTTAGGTTTCCTTCATGAAATAAACTTCCAAATCACATGGAATTTGAGTTACAAAACATAACAAACTCGACATTGACACAAATCCCATAGTAAGGAATTAAGTCTTCACTTTTCAAGTCATTCTCCAATTTTTCTACCATGTCCCTTCTGGACACCTCATGCCATGCCGGGTATACTTAGAAATTGTAAACTGAATCCAAACTCTGATTACCAACAGAACTACCATGCGGCCATCCTTGCTTGAATCATCTTGTACACTTCTAGCTTTAGTCGAGTTGCTAAACCTGCTCGAATCACCATGAGCAACATGATCAACAAGATCAGTAGATCATAACTAGCTCTACCTGAGCTACTAGAAGAGTCCCCAATATTATTGTGCGAATCACCCCGAACAACCAGATCACAACCAACTCTATCCCGAGTTATTGCTTACTGAATCTAAATCCACAGTGATCGCAGAACCTTCTAATACATATAACCCAAATTTTCTCAGTCCCTTTAACACAACCCGGACACTCATGCTAACTTTCAAAACTCCACCTCCACCAGTCTACCTATATCCTTTTGAATCAAGAATACTCAAAGAGATTAAATTTTTTTAATACCTGGAACATGTTGAACCTAGCCAAGTGTTCTAATCGTCCTATTAAATATCTTAATTTTAAAATTACCAATCTTGGCTATATTACAAGGCTCATTATTTTCCATCATCATAGAATCCCTTATAACTTATATGAGAAAAATCAATGCCGATTTGAACACATAAAAAAAATGCAAGTTGAATAAAGAATCCAATCATCTTCAGGTGTGGAGTCACTTTCAGTAATTGCCAAAAGATCTCCATCATTGTCTTCTTCAACAAGATTGACATTACCAAAATTTTCTGGTTGTTCCTTCCTATCTGTAGTAGTAAACCCATTTCACCACGCATAGCAATCCCCCTTCATGTGCTCGTTCTACCCGGGCTTCAAAACCAACAACCAGATGCTTCACCTTCTCCTTAAAAATAAAGCGTATCATATACCCCATCAATTTTAAAAGTATCCCGATTATAAAGAATGGTATCTTTAAAAGTCACATATAAAGGTGACCAGGAACATAAAAATACCAACCATAAATCCTCTTCCTCATATTTGACCCCCATGGTTTGCAAATCAACGACGATTTCCTTGAAAACTGATAGATGATCATTCCTAAGATCCACATTCCGTCAAGCGATGAGAATACAAGCGCTATTTCAAGTGTAACTTACTTGTCAATGTCTTTGTCAAGCAAAACTGGTCCAATTTTAACCACAACCCAACAACACTTTTCTCCTTTATCATGTCCTGAAAAATTTGATTAGAAAGATGAAGATGTAACTGTGATAGGACTTTTCGATCCTTTCGTTACTTCTCCTCTTCAGTCATTGTTGAGGCATTCTCTTTACTCCCAACAAAGCATCATCAAGACCCAATTGAGCAAGAACCGCTCATGTTCACGAAAATATTTGTTCGTTTTAAAATACCGCAAATGTACGGTCCGTAACAAATAATAAAGAGGAATTGAGAATTCCAGATATCGTTCCCACATGGATTGAATTAATTAGATTTCAAGTACTAAGACCTTAACCGAATCTATGGAATTTGAGATGATTGTAAAGATTTGTAACTAAACTAGAATTTATGTATGCAATTTTAACTAATTTCTACCAACCGAATGCAATTGAATGTTCGAATGCAAATTGAACGTTTCTTATGAATAACAAATGAGTACTAGGATCACGAATGCCCATGCAATGTTCACTTTTAAATCTAGTTCTACAATAGCGACAACATGTTTGACAATTTGAAGAATCAATGATCTTAACCTATCCAACAATCTCTCCCGAAAATTATTGGACCTATTCATGTAAACTTGTAAACCACCCGACTATATCTCTATGACGAATGTAAATGCGCAAGAATGCATTTAGTTTTATGATCACTTAAAGATTCACGCAAAGCATAAGAGTATATCTCTATCCCCTATCGGACCCTATGATGATTAATACCTTGTCAAATCTATTCTCCTTCTCTCGAATGCATAAAATAGATCACTACACTCACACAATCACATGCATAATAATGATGGAGACAATAAGTGAATAAAAATCATTCAAATCTGAAAACATGTCTTAATTGTCAAATATTACAAAACTAAAATCCAAAGTTTNAATACTAGAATAATGTAAGAGAAGACATCACCAAATAACAATTACGCTTGAAAAACCAAGAATCTTGATGTTTTTCTTTGAGATCCTTGCTTCAAGAGCTTCTTCAAGATGTATTCTAAAATTCTTCTATCTCATCTGACGTCTCTCTCCACTTTTAGACAGCCTTAGGGTTTTAAAAGGCGCCCCAAATTTGTTTCCATAGAGTAAAATTAGGAAATCTGAATTTTTTCCCGATTTGGCTTGGGCGGGCTCCCAGTACAAATGGGGTGGCCGCCCAGGCATAAATTTTCGCTCATGTTCATGATGTTGATGGCCTGGCGGTCACCCGACCAATATAACTGGGCGGCAGCCCGGTTATAAAACTTTCCCGAATTTTCTTTTCAACCCTTTTCTTTATTTTTTCTTCTACCTTGGTCCTCCACATCAAATTACTTCAATGTTAATGCTTCTACTTTTACTCAAATGCATATTAGTCCCCAAACATCTATCAATTGGCCGATTTATCCTTCTTTCTTTTCCAATTGTTTAGAAACGTGTCCAAAACTGAAACAAGATAAAATTAACCTAAATTAAGTAAATGCAATAATAAAACAATACAAAAACTTAGTAATATGGACTTAATAAGTGCTGAAAAATGCACTTATCAGCTCACATCTTGACCTTCCAAAATGAAAATCTACTATTGTGATCCAAAAGAGGAATATAAAATTTCATACTTGTCATCCCTAAACAATAGACCTTATTCAAACCTCGTTTTAATAACCAATTGGAATTCCCAAGTAACTACCAAAAAGCATTGGCTCTTATACCACTTGTTAGGAAATAATCAAGATACCATAATCGCTCTAATACCACTTGTAAGTAATCTAATCAAATAATTAAAGACGAGAATAATACGAGCAATATGAAAAATAATGGAACATATGAAAGAAGATGAGAATTAACTATACCAAGAAACTAAAATTGTCTTTACTAGATTTTATTCTTTCAATTTAAATATAAACAATTCTCTCAAATTTCTATTGTACACGCAATGATCTAATTGTTAACTTCTATATCACTTAAGTCTATACCTTGTAGAAAATTTTTTTGGAGCCAAATCTTGAAGTTATGGATGAAGTAGAGCCCAAAATCGTGTAAGAAACCAAAAGAAATGAAATTCCTTCCAAATAGGTCGGCGAAGCAGCGCTACCTGCTCGACGCCTCGACGTCGGCCAATCATTTTATTTTTCTTGCTGTGCGTCGCGTTTCGGTTTTCCCAATTCTGTCCTAATGCTTCCAGTAACACTTTTTTATCCATTCCAATGTCTTTATCTCAATCAAACTCTCAATCCATGATAAAATCTGATCCCTTATCAAATTGGACTTCTAGACCAAAATTATTTAGGCTTCTTCCTGAATCAAAAAATCACATGGAATTTGAATCCCAAAACATAACAAAGAAAAGAAATATTTTTTCTTATAAAAATAATTGTGAATTTTTTTTATGGAATTATGATAACGATTATCTTGAAATTGTCATGCTTTTTTTAATGATAATATTTTACTTTTTCCGCTTCAAATGTTAATCTGTGGATATTTTTGTGGACAAAAAAATGTATAATGATAATTAATGGATTGGGTCAATTTCAAATAATTAGCCCACTTAAGTACATTAAAACTAAAGTCTATTAAAACCCACATAAAAAGCCCATGAAAGAGGTCCATCCTATTTTTAAAATTCAATAAAATAAATCAAATCAAATCATGGGTGATTACAAAGTTGTTACCATTTTCTCTATAAATAGGACCAAAGGTCCATTAAAAAAAGAGAAGTGTAAAGCTATACAAAAATTCAGAAATGCAGAAGAAATCCAAAGGCCGGTTGAAGAGAAGAAACTCTCTCAAACCAAGTTTAGAAATACCAAGAAGATTAAAGTCTTCTTCAAATTCAAGCAAATTCAGGGAAGCCAAAGTCTTCTTCATACCAAATCAAATTCAAGTCCAAGTCTTGAAGTTCAAATCCAAGTGTTAAACAAGCTAAATTCTCCACAAGTCAACTCTTCAACAAATCTTGAAATCTAGAATTCAAGCCATGTAGCCCCTCATCTTCAGACATTTAGATCATTAATCAGAGGATTATACATTTGTTGCAGTCACAAGAAAATCAGCATCCATTTTTATTTATCAAAATACAATTTGTAGCACTTTTCATATTTTAATATATAAAATTCGTCGTAAAAATTTGTTGACATGCCCGGTGGGACCTTCTCATCCTCTCATCTCTTGATATCAAATTTTTCAAATTTCAAATCACTACATCAATGATGGCAAGCTATAAGGTGAAGAAAACTGTCAGTCGTCTTGAAAAAACACTTGTTGAACTCTTTCATATGACCACAAGCTAGACAAAAAATTGGGAAAGCTTAACTGGTCTTACCATTGAGGAAATTTCCCAACAAAGGCAAAATAAAAATTTCTTCCAAAAAGCTGAGCTCTCGTTCGATACAAAAGACTAGGAGTTTGGCAAAAATCTCTCATTTTAATTCCATCTCCGATGGCAGATCCATGTCTGGATCCTCTCATGCCATTTATCCACAAAGGTGGGGAGACTATATTTCATCTTAATTCGAGCCAGTGATGGTCATCGAAGCGACGTTGGGCTCTGATGACTGAATCCAACAAATGGCTTTAGCTATTGAATAGTTAACAAAGTTACTAGTTGATAAAGATGTACAGATTTCGACACTCATGCAAGGGATAGAGTTGTGAAATCCATTGGTAAAAGACAATCCAAAAAATGCAGGTCTTCAATAAATAAAGATCTAGAAGTCGAAGAATGCCAACAAAGTAAGATATTTACAACCGAATGGTGGTGTAAAATGTGTTACGCGACAGCACTCAACTCTTTGTTTCCTTTATATCTATCTAAAAACTTCAACATATGATTTCAGACACCATTCGTGCCCAATGTGGTGGCTTACCGCAATCTTCTTTGGTTTATCCCAAGCCATACAGCTGTCGAATTAACGAAATGAGGATGTCACTCGATTTCCAACCCCCAAAATTCCAATGTTTTGATGGAAAGGGTAACCCAAAACAACATGTGGCTCATTTCATTGAAACGTGTAATAATGCTGGAACTTACAATGATACCGAGGTGAAACAGTTTGTACGCTCCCTCAAAGGTGTCGTATTGGAATAGTATACAAACCTACCGACTGGGTCAGTTGATAGTTGGGATCAGCGCGAGCGAGAATTCCTAATGCACTTCTATAGCACCAACCGAAGTGTTAGCTTACCAAAACTTGCTCGAACGAAGTAGAGCAAAAAGGAGCTCATTGTAGAGTATATCGAATGCTAGAGAAACCTTGTACTTAACTGTAAGGAACACATCAGTGAAGCATCTTCAGTTGTCATGTGTGTACAAGGCATGCATTGGGGATTATTCTATAATCTCCAAGCGGAATAATCCCCAAGCAAATATGACACACTCCTTTGAAGAGTTGGCAACAAGTGCCCATGACTTAGAGCTCAAAATAGCAAGGCATGGAAGTTACTTGTCAAGTGATCCCAGAGAAAAGAAAGATCCTAAGAAATATATAAAGAGAGCACTAAGACGAGTAAGTCCAAAGAAGTTATGACAATCTCTACCACCCTAACAAGGATAGCTTTCCAAAGGTCGAGCTCAAATCCGAAGCCCAAGCTGGAGTTTAGACCTAACAAAGGATAAGTCCAAAGCAGAGGTCATGCCACTCTGAAAGAGCTTGAAGAAAAATAGCATGCATTCTTAGAATTTGAAGTTTCTGGAATCGTAGATAAACTCCTTGAGCAGAAGATAATTAAGCTTCCAGCATCGAAAAGACTGGAGGAAGCTAGGAAGACCAATCATCCCAAGTATTGCAAATTTCATAGAATTATGATGTTTCGTGCTGAAGGATCTTATTGTTCGCTTGGACTAAGAAAAGAAGATCAAACTTGAAACTGGAGAAAATCTAATCGCTGCTTGTTCGATGGTCTCATTCGGGTCATTTGACCCAATTTCTATTACGAAGGAAGAGCAGATATCTCAGTGGAGTTTGGGATAGATGGAGAAGTAATAATCACATACATTTACCCAGAGATGGAAAAGCCACGTGCACCCAATCGTCCAACCTTTTATGAGATTATGACAGATGACTTCGATGTTTGGGATTTTGATTCAAAGTCTGAAAATGAGGTTGGTGATGGATGTTCCACCTTTATAAGCAAGAAGGAGAAATATTAGAAATCAAATAAAACATGTAAAATATCATTAAAAGCACTAGATATGGAAGTCCAACCCAAGGAAGAAGTAACATCAGAAGAAGATCAATGGGCATGTACTCTTGTGAAAAAACGTCATTGACTGGCTCTACAATTTCAAAGTTCCAACGTCTATGACAAAAAAATCGAGACCAAGAAGAAAGCAAAAAAAAAAAAAACAAATAAAAAGGAAAGTCTAAAGTCAAGTCAAGGGCATCTATTAGATCAACTGAATTAAAAAATCATTTACGTGCTTCTTCTAGACTGCTATCCCTAAGGGATTATTTCCCTAAAGATTTCTTTGACAATGAATATTTCACCTCTAACGGCGTCCATGTAGAGTAGAAAAATGAGATGAAGAATATATTGAGATAGAGTTCAAAGAAGAAGAAAACTATTTCACAGCCCAACAACATTCTTTCTTATGCAAGTCTGATGGAGTCCTTTAGTCTTCCTTTCAACAATCGAATGGCTTTAATTGAAGCATTGATCAAACTAGAAGGATATGAACGCAATGTCTTAGCACAAATCGAAAACCATAACTCGATAAGACTATATGACCACTATCACATTTGACTACGAAGATCTATAACTCAATTCTCGTTTATATAATAAATCATTGTATGTTAGTGATTATTTTAGAGAATGCAAAATAAACCACATGATGATTGATTGTGGGTCTGTCGTAAATATTATGTTGATCAAGATAATGAAGAAGATTGGAATCAATGTTGGTGATATGTCCAGGAGAAATATCATGACTCAAGGATTCAACTAGATAGGTCAGCGAGCCGTTGACATGATTCGCCTGAAGCTATAAATAGGTGAGTTGATTTCCTTTGCTCTCTTCCATGTTATTGATGCTAAAACCTCCTACGAGTTACTTCTCAGACATGTTTGGTTGTATGAAACTGGAGTGGAACCTTCAACCTAGCACAAATGCTTCAAATGTAGCCGAAATAGAGAATTCAAATGTGTAGTAGCTGAGTCCAAACCATTCCTCATAGAAGAATCACATTTTGTTGATGTCAAATTTTACATGGATGAAGAATGTCATTCTGCAAGATTGTCTATGTCCAGATTCAAAATTACAAAGATACAGACAATGACAAGACATTGATTATTGTTCCACCTCATTAGCTTATTAAAGGTAAAACAAGACTTACATATGGAGGACTTTCTAAAGAAAAGCAACCTCAAATAGATCCAACAGATGTTGAGGTATTGAAAAAAGAGTTAACTCTTCGAATTCCTGGTCTTCCAAAATAGTTTTTGCTCCCATCAACTCGTGATAGCCCAAGGATAACATAAGTCTACCTTAGAAGTTTTGACATCTATTCTAAACATATCAAAGCTTTCAATTGCAAGCTCTTCCAAATAAGATATGTTGAATACTAAAGGAGTCTTTGAGTCAAATCAAACATTCAAATGGCATTACAATCCTCAAGTCAAAAAGCTCTACGAGAATGCAAGATTTGGGAAAGGAAAGTCTCGTAAATTGGGTAATCTTGATGCCGTTCTTTCATGTGGGAGTATCCCTTTTGATTCTGGTGGACCCCTTACGTTATGACCTAGGTATGAATGTAAAACTTCTATCTTCCAAATATTAAATGTCAATCTTCCCTCTTCTACTCAAATTGATAAAAATTCACGAGCTTCTCAAAAGTCATCTCAAATACAATATGCATTCTCTCAATTTGGAATTAAAACATCTAATCCAAGTCTGAAGCCTCAACAATCAAGAAGAAGATGAAGAAATCATAAAATTCACTCATCCACAAGAGATGATGAGGATAAAGAAGAAGTCTCGGCCAATCATGTCGGTTTTGAAGAAGTTTTTTCTCAGAGTTTGAGTCTGAAAACTCTGATACAACTGATGAACCTAAACCGGTCCCACCTACATTTGAAGAAAGGTGGCAAGCTAGGGATCGAAGAAGACCTAAGACCAGTGTTTGTAAGTACTCTCCTTAGTAAAAAAAGGAATATGAGTATATCAATTTACTTCAGGAATATGAAGACATATTTGCATGGTCTTATAAGGAATGCCGGTGTTAGATCTTAAGGTTGCGGTACATCACCTTGCAGTAACACATGGGGTTTGTTCAATTAAGTAACCTTAAAGAAGATTTCGAATAGAACCTATTCCTCATATTGAAGTTGAAGACAACAAACTAATCAAAACGAGATTCATACGTGAAGTTAAGTACCCAACTTGGATAGTGAACATTGTTCATGCCAGGGAAAATAATGGACAACTACTTCTTGACTTTCGAGATTTGAACCAAGCATGTCCAAAAGAAGATTTTCCACTTCCAATAACAGAGTTGATAGTGAATGCAACTACTGGGTATGAAGTCTTATCTTTCATGGATGGGTTCTCCGGATACAACCATATACGGATGAATCTAAAAGAAGATGATCTTACGTCGTTCCGTAAACTTAAGGGCATATATTGTTACAAAGATATGCTTTTTATATTAAAGAATGTAGGAGTGACTTATCAATGATTTGATGACATGTTGCATAAGAAGGTAGAATGCTATATGGATGATCTCGTTATTAAAACAACGAAACATAATGATCATTTATAAGACTTACGAGATGTTTATGAAAGACTCCAATGACACCAACTGAAGATGAATTCGCTAAAGTGTACATTTGGTGTTACCTCTGGGAAATTCCTTGGCTTCATTGTTCAACGTCGGGGCATTGAAATAGATCAATCAAATATTAGCACCATAATTAACATGCTAGAGCCAAGAAATATGCATGAGTTGAAGAGTTTTCAAGTGTAGAGGCATTGAAATAGATCAATCAAAAATTGACGCCATAGTCAACATGCCGGAACCAAGAAATGTGCATGAGTTGAAAAGTCTTCAAGGAAAACTCGCCTACATTCGAAGATTTATCTCTAACCTTTCTGGAAGTTGTCATCCATTCAACATAATAGTAGAGAAACATGTACCACTTGAGTGGGATGATGCCCATCGAAATGCCTTTCAAACCATTAAAAAATATTTGTGTCATCTACCAATACTTGCAACTCCAACTCCTGGAAAGCCACTAACTCTCGATGTTACAGCGCAAGAATATTCTCTATGTGCACTTCTTGTCCAAATCAATGATAAAGGAAAAGATAATGTACTCTATTAATTGAGCCGGACATTGGTAGGTGCAGAAACGAAATATTTGCTTATTCAAAAAAATATGTCTTGCATTATATGCTATCACATACAATCAATCTTGTTTCAAAGATTGATCATTTAAAATACATAATGTCAAGGCCAGTTCTTTTCAGAAGGATAGGAAAATGGACACATCTATTGTCCGAATTCAATATCAAATTCGTTCCAAAGAATGCCATGGAAAGGCAAGTCCTGGAAAACTTTTTCACTGATCATCCAATTACAGCGGAATGGGACCTTCATAAAGACCTTTTGGATGAAGAGGTTTTGATGTGAGCATGGAGTCAAACGAGTGAAAGTCAAGCTCAGGAAAGGATCCGTTCATTATTGAAGGAGGTCCGATGACACAATCGAGAGCAAAGAGGGTAAGAGAGGATATGAGATTACTTGCTCAAGCTACGGTAGATGAAATGTCGAAGTTAACAAGGCAAGGAACAACTTTCATGAAGGGATCGATGGTCAAAACCAATTGGAGAATCATGTTGCAAGCAACGGAAGAAGGAGTTGTAGAGCTCAATTATGCGGCCGCATAGTTGAGATAGGCATGCCATCGCATGCCTATAAATCGAAACCAACAGGGGCCATTTTTTGTGAAGTATACACCGTAATCAGAACAACTATACAGCCGCATAGTTAAAATCGATAGCATAATTTTCAGTTTTTGAAAATTTCCTAGTTATGTTAGAACTGTATCCCAATTGATATTCTTGTGATATTTTGGGATTATGCATATTTTTTGACCAATTTTCTAGGATTGTATAATTAGGATTTTATTTTCATTGTAGTCTTTACACACAACATTATTATTGAGAGACAAATTTGATTTTGAATTCTTGTTCTTCATTGGACAAATCACGAATTTATCAAGATTCTTCTTGTAGGGTTCAAATCAACCGGATGAGATTCTCAAATATTCAATCAAAAGGGTCAACATATTGTTTACGTATAGTTGGTTATTTTGATTTGTTATTTTTGAATCAAATCTAAAACTTTGATTACTTTGGCTTTCTTGGATTCGATTTCAATCTAATAGTGGGTTCACATCAGGTTTTGTTCACGAAAGTTATACCATCATGGAGGCTATTTTTTGATGAGGCAACTTGAAGTTATGGTACAGGGATAGGAGTAATCTTTGTTACTCCTCATGATCTTGTCATACCTTATTCATTTGCTTTAACAAAGAAATTGTCAAATAACTTGGTAGTATATCAAGCCCTTATACTTAGCTTGGAGATGGCATTAGATATGGATATTCATCAGTTAGAAGTGTTTGGAGATTCTAAATTGATAATCAACTAACTTTTAGCTCAGTACGAAGTTCGTAATTCAGACTTGAAGCCATATCACGAATATGCATTAATGCTTATAAAGCGATTTTATTTGATAAAAATCAAATTGTGCTTAGAAGTGAAAATAAATAAGCTAATGCCTTAGCTAATTTGGTTGTTGTTTTCCCTAGATTGGATGAAGACTTTTTACATCCCATTCCATTGCTCAAAGAGAGATACTTCCATCATTGTTGCCTGAGAATTTGGTGGAAAACAATAATGTCGAAGTCATTGATGAAGAAAATGATGATTGGAGGCAGCCTATAATTGATTCCTTCAACATCAAAAGTTACCAGATAATCCACGACGAAAGACTGAAATTAAGAGGCATACATCTCACTTTGTCTTTTATAAAGATACAATTTATAGACGTTCATTCGAAGGAGTTTTCCTTCGATGCTTAAGTAATGATGAAGCAGCACCTGTTGTGGAAGAATCCCACTCTGGAATTTATAGTGATCATCGGTCCTAACCTAAGTTCCATTTTCGAATAAAGAGAATGGGCTACTACTGTCCAACTATGGTACAAGACATCATGGATTATATAAAAAAATGTGAAGCTTGCCAAGTCCATGCAAATTTCATCCACCAGCCTCCAAAACCATTGCATCTAATAATAACTTCTTGGTCATTCGATGCATGGGGTCTTGATGTAATTGGACCTATAACTTTGAAGTCTTTAGCAGGGCATTCATATATCATTGCTAGGACTGACTATTTCGCAAAGTGGGCTGAAGTTGTACCATTGAAGGAAGTAAAAAAAATGTTATGAATTTCATTCGTATTCAAATCATTTATCGATATAGGGTCCCACGTTATAACATCACTGATAATGGAAAATCGTTCTTCAATAGCCACATAAAAAATTTATATGAAAAGTTTGGATTTAAACAATATAACTCGTCCATGTACAATGTAGCAACTAACGGGTTAGCAGAAGTGTTCAACAAAACTTAGTGCAGTCTACTAAAGAATGTTGTTTCCAAATCAAAAAGTAATTGGCATGCAAGAATCAATTAAGCCTTATGGGCTTATCAAAATACTTATTGAACTCCAACAGAAGCTACCCCTTATGCCTTAGTGTATGGGGTGGAAGCTGTACTTCTTTTGGAGTGTCAAATCCTGTCACTTCGAATTACCATCCCAGAAGGTTTGACAATAGAAGAAAATTCCCATCTTCGGCTGGAAGAGCATGAAGCTTTGAATGAGAAGAGATTAGAAGCACAGATACACCTGGAATGCTATCAAGCTCGGATGGCGAATTCCTTCAACAAAAAGATTCGACCAAGATTATTTCGAGTTGAAGATTTGGTACTTTTGGTACGTAGGCCAATTATAGTCACAAGAAAAACAGGGGGCAAGTTCCAACCTAAATGAGATGGACCATTTATTGTTACGTATGCATTCACTAATGGAGTATATAAGATCGTCGACAAAGATGGACTACAAATCGGATCTATCAATAGAAAATCTAAAGTATTTTTTACGCTTAGGAGTTCATTATTTTGTAAATTATTCATTGTAATAAAATGTAATACTCCTGGTCCGCAAGAGGATAAACTGTGAACGACACAAATAAACAATAAAACCTTGTGTCCTTTTAATGAACTACGTTCGACTTGATCCCTTTTGGGTACGCAGGCAGTTTGGATAAATTATAAATTCAAGTCAAGACAATAAAATTAATAAATTCATTCAATTTGTTTATCTTTTTCTGCAATAAAAAAAATAATATATGTCTGCAAAAAACATGAAGAAGAAACGTTTATCGTATAAAGAAAATGATATCAATCAAAGTTTATACAATTTGGTCCTAAAGAAAATCACACAATCTCAACTCTATTAAAATCAATCGCTATTGATCTCTTGTAGGAAACTATCTTTAATAGTCTTCATTTTCTGGTCAATTCAATCCTTTTGGAACATTTGGAAAAAAACCTACAAATAAAGAATAAAAAGATGAAAGAAGATTTTTTTAAAGAAAACAAAGAATAACAAATGACATACCCGCATTTCGTATTTTATGCGACATATCTAAAAACTCGTCATCTGAAGGTGTATCCGGAAGACTTTTGTTAATGTTGAAAGTTCTGAGGCCATCTTTCGGAGGACTTGGAATAGCCTCAGGCCACCTTGATCATGCCAACAGCTTCATTCGATGTATTCGAGAAAGAGAAACCTGAAGCTGAAGTTTGATTCACCAAGTCAAATACAAGTAGCATGTTAAAAAAATAAATCAATAAAATTCGTATCTGATCTCCAGAACTTTCATCTTTTAGAGTTGGATTTTTTCCAGAGGCGTGGGACACTTGACCTCCAAAGCTACTATTGTCTAGGATCAAAATTGCTTCAGGTGTATTATCAGCCGGCACAAAGGTGGAATCAAGCTTTGTTGAGGGAATTGCAAATTTAATTTTCTAAATACCTCTTTCATTTCGAAGGTTTGATTCGTTCTTTCGAGAAGTCTCTTCAGAAATTATATCTAGAGGGTTTAACCCTTTAGCTATGACCCTACTCGTTTATCTCTAAGCCATATGAAGAACAAAGTCATGACTCTTATTAGAAGAAAAAACATGCACTTAAACATTGGTCAGATTTGGTAACATTTGGTTATTCCACCAACTTTGGTATTCTGCATCAACATTCTGATGTGTATTCTTCATATACTCTAAAATATAAAATATCGATCCACCTATTGTCTCGGTCAAAGATAACCAAATGCGAGACATGTCGCCAACATTACGAGCAATATCCAACTTTCTTGGTAAACCAGGAAGTTTTTGCCTAAAACTATGTTGTCTTGTCCACATGAGCATAAATACCTCGGGCGAAATAAGTTGCAACCCAAGCATAAAGAAAGTATCCAGGAAATGAATGTGAAATTGAGTCAAGGTCTTGGCCTGACTAGTGGTTCAACATTTTTGTAAGTCCTCTATAAATGCTGGCTAATATGGGAAGAACAAGATTGTAAGTGTATCCGCCTGACATCTTAGAAGATGTTTTAAAAGTCCTAACTCTTATGTATTCATCCCCGAATGGAAGCATGAAATGACAAAGCCACAAGGAGAGATAAGCTGATTGTGGCTTGTATACAACCACGGGCTTCCTTATTTCTGTCGTTGCTGACACTTTCTAAATGGATTTAAATTCATGGAATTTTTATAAACTTTGTTTTGTCGAGGATTTTAGATACAATCATTTTTTCAAAACCAAAATTCAACTAAATAGCATGACACAAAGGTGTTGGTCACAAAGAGCTCTGTAAATAGAGTTTGGACGTTGATAATCTTTAGTAATAGGATTGACTTTAGAAGCTAACTTGCGAAGATTCATTTTAAGGAGTTTTTGGACCCATGAAGACCACTCCTAAAACTTTGGAAGAAAAAAAATATCTTCATGACTGACAAGTGTACTTCTCCATCGTACTTCTTTATTGTCGATCCTCTCACAAATTACCGCCCTAGGGATGCACTTCATGCTTTGGGAACGATGAGACGGAAGACACAGAAATGAAAGATGATTGCTAGAACGGTTGGACTTGGTAACGTCTAAATTCTCGTGGTATTTACTAATGATGGGCATATGTAATTCCGACAAAGGTTCCAGGATGTCAGAAAAATGGACATGTCGCTGGCTTATGGATGCTTAGTAAGTTCACCCCATATGCTAGACTGGGCATGGTACCTTGATTTTTAAGTCCAACGATTTTGAGTATATCATAATACACTTTATTATTAGAGCTTATTACATCCGTTCCTACAAAGAGAGAGAGAGAGAGAGAGAGCAAAAAGAGAAAAATTAGAAAACAAAATTAAAAAATTAGTTTAATGGGAAATAAATCTTTTAAATTCAGTTATTGTCTAAAATCACAAGTCTTCCAAATACACAACATGGCTTGAATGGTCGAAGGTACCGATACTTGATCCTCAATACAAAGTACCTTAGACGGTTGAAGGTACTGATCCTTGGTCCTCAACATAAAGTACCTTGGACGGTCGAAGGAGTCGGTCATTGGTCATCAACACAAAGTACATTGGACGGTCGAAGAAGCAGGTCCCTGGTCTTCAACACAAAGTGCCTTCAACAGTTGAAGGAGCTAATTCTTGGTTCTCAACATAAATGCTGTCAGTCGTTGTTCCTCAACATGCACAGGACGGTCTGAATTTTTTTTGAGTCTGTTCCAAGCAAAAATTTTGTGAATTTCTAAGACATTCGTATCACAAAAATTTAAATCTTCCACAAATAAACTTGTTCGAACTCAAAAATTCATGAATTGCTTAAAAAGTCGAATCCCTAAAAAATAAAACAAAAATAATAATAATAATAATAATAAAGATCACGTCAAAAAAATGTAATAATTACACATAAACATGCACTAACATATCCAAATTCATCACTCTCGCACACACCAAACGCCATTAACTCAACTTCACCAACTCACCAACTTTTACACACACATCACACACAATGCATCTACTGCATACATAAACATTCACATATATTCTCTCATGCATTATGTGTATAATTAAAAAGGTAATAATAATAAATAAAATACCTCCAAGTTAATAGAATGGATGGGTAGAATTGATGTATTTCTTTTCTTCCTCCACCTGTTACTTTCTTGACAAGCACGAAATCCAAAATTTAATTGAAAAGTTTAAATAAATTATTTGCTGAAATCCTCAACAAGAAGTCGAAGCACTTTCTTCAGTTCTTCCGCCTTCTTGATCTTTTAACATAATGTTTCAAAATTGAAATTCTTCTATCACCTTTTGTATATGAAGTAAACAAGATTTATCTATTTATTTATTTTCATAATAAATAAATAAACCTTGAGGGAGCATTTGTAGACAAAAAAATGTATAATAATAATAAATGGATTGGGTCAATTTCAAATAATTAGCCCACTTAAGTTCATTAAAACTAAAGTCTATTAAAATCCACGTAAAAAAAGCCCATGAAAGAGGTTCATCCTACTTTTAAAATTCAATAAAATAAATTAAATCAAATCAAATGAGATAAAATCAAATCAAATCATTGGTGGTTACAAAGTGGTTACCATTTTCTCTATAAATAGGACCAACGGTCCGTAAAAAAAAGGGGGAAGTGAAAAGTTACAAATGTATAAATTTTTATTTTTTTTCATAACTTCTCATTTGTTTTCTATATAACCCATGTAACGAGTTTTAGGCCAATGACTCCCGAGTCAGATGACCATAGGGCACCAGATTTTCAACCACCCTTACAGGCTTAATCACTCGAGTTATACAGGCTCGAGAAAATGCTTTTATTTATTCAAAGATTAATGAAATGCCCTTTTCTTTTAGACATCATGTTTCTACAACTAACTCTAATTTAAAACTTTCACCTCATCTTCGTCTCATTGGTTTCAAATAATCTACACAAGTTAGTATAATGTACAGAATCTTTACTCATCTTAATGTTTTCTTGTAACAACTCGACCATCTCCAAACCACCCTATAGTTGGATTATGGATTCATACGATTTAGGTTATTCACGTTTATATACTATGTTCAACTATTTTCTAAATAATGAACCAAATCACCAACTCAATATGTCAACATGAGTATTGTGCATAGAAAATGTCAAGTTTAAAACTAACAAGCTTTGATTAATCTAATAGTCCACTATTTTGATTATTCCTAGTGCTTAGCATGTCATCCATAATCATCTAGATAGTCATACCCATGGCGTCTACAACCTTGCTAAGACTCTCAATATCTCGGCTCGAATCAATCATAGTGGCGAACATCTGTCTTAACAACTGTGTGTCGACATCCAGTGGTGCTAGCGGTGGCAATGCCTCAGGCATCTCAGCCTCCTCAGCCCCCTAATCATGTACAGTCAGCTACTGCCTCAATTGCGCCATCTCTTGCTTCTCTCGATGTTTCGCCCTAACTCGATCCTGAGCCTCCAAGGTAGTCTTTTTAATGAAGGGACTAGGTTTCTCGAAAAGCTCTCTAGATGGGATAGTGACGCCGACCCACTTACAAATGCCACTGATGAGACTCAGAAAAATTAGGGAATGATGACGATCTCCTCAGACACCTTGAGAGTAAATCTGATCATAAATGAAGGTGACTAAATCAATCTTGTGTCCTTGTACAAAGTGATAGAATAGACCAACAGTTGGATCAGTATATGTGGTCCTATGTAAGGTGGCCTCAATGTTGTGGCAAATAAAGAACTAAAAAATTTCTATTAACAGTATAAACTCAATCTGATGCCACATAGAAGTTTGTAGTGGCCTAGCATCCTCACGCCCAAGTAGAACTTCCCTGACCGTGCTCTAATGGAAATCACCGATAATAGGAGCAATTTTATCCCACATCAACTGATAGTAGTCATGTATGATCTCAGGTGTAAATATGATCCACTTATCCTGCACCCATGTCTAATGTTTATGTTCAGACCGAGGGGTGTCGATGTCCATGTTGAAGTTTGCATAGAACTCACGAACTAGTCCATCGTACACCGGATGAGGTCGTTCTATGACCTTTTCCCAACCATAGTTATCGACCAAGGTGACTATATCGAATTCAGGTCCTCAAGTTCGTTCAGTGCCTAAAGTGGAAGCGACTTTCTCATTTCCTTTAGAGGTGCATTTATGAGGCATTCTGTAACATAAAGAAAATGAAAACATGTAAGTCATATGGGATGCAAAAAATGAATGAGAAAGTACTTGAAGATAATATAAGAAGAGGACCACCAAAGCCCTATACATATGTCAAAGGGAATTTTGGCTGTTAAAACCATGTTCGACGAAGCAAGTTTGTCTCCAGACATCGTTAAGAAATAATAAAAATTTCCCAAACAACCTCTAGGCATATGAAAGAGGGTAATGTGGTCTTACACATATTCAAAATTTAGGTCAAACAGACATCATATGGGCTAGGAAACTGAGGGACGTGAAGTGTTGTGTGCCTAGCCATGTTATGCGTATGTGTCTTCCTTTTTTATTGTGGTGTGTGCAAAGATATTTGACAAAGAACATTAACACAAAAAAGCAATCTAAAATGCATGCAACGATGTCAAATTCGAAATGAACCCTAAGTCCACACAAATTGTCACTTATGCATTTCATCGAACACGTTGGAAGCATTTTTTGGTTCAAAATATCTTAATTCCATGGTCATACCCCAAGCCAAAATTGTTGTCAAACCAACTCAAAAGCAAGGACCCCATCATCTATCTAATGCCCATCTCCTCAAATAAGCATTCACGTTTGTAATCAATCATCAAAGAAGCAATGAAAAAAATGGGGCAAAAGGTTTTTGATGACATATCTTGAAATCTTGATAAAGAATAGTGGAAACAAAGGGAGAAGTTAGGGGTGACTTGTATTTGTGGGTCGTGTACGTGAGGTTGTGGGTAGTGTGCATGAATTTGTAGGTTGTGTGTGAGTTTGTAGGTATTGTGCGTAATGTGATGAATGGTGTGTATGGTGTGCATGTGCTTTTAAATAAACTGGGCCTAATTTTTATTATATCACATAGAACAACTAGTTAGAACCAAATTTGGCCCTGATTGGTTGTATGTGACCGCATGCCTAGTAGTATTATGCAGTCGCATACACTACGAGGAAGGAGGTTTTTCCAGTTGCAAGATTTTATTTTACTTTAAGCCTTTCAAGACCCCCGAGGCCTCGATTTACATGCAAAAAAATTTCAAATGAATGTAATGAGTTAGTGTAACGTGAAAAATTTTGAAAACGTACTCAGTTCTTTGAAAATTCATTTTTGGTCAATTTTCACTAAAGACTCGATTTTTAACTCACATTGCAACACGACATTCCAACGCCTCTAAAACTTGTCAAAACACATTTTAAACCACTAATGCGCATGGATGCCAAGAACTTGGTTCCAAAAACATTTTTTTAACTTGAAAACATATGTCGATTCCGAAAAGTACAATTTTGATCGTTTTGCCTCGAAATACGTGACTTTCACACAGAATCAATGAATACCATTCCCACACCCCAAACTCATGCACAACACATTTAAAACTAACTTGGACCATGCATAGACTATTAGTGACCTCTGGGGTTGATGCATAACCTAATATGCCTAAAATCTTCTAAAACATGAAAAATTCCTTATCGAATGCATAAAGAGAAATAAATAAAAGGGAAGAATATGTTGGGTTGCCTCCCAACCAGCGCTAGTTTATAGTCTATAGCTCAATTGTAATTCAATTGTTTCACTCTGGTGTGCTGAGATAGATGGTGGACTTTTCTTTCAAAAAATCTCCGCTTCAATAAGGTTTTAATCGCTGTCCATTCACCTTAAATTTTCCCTTGCTATCGTGAGTGATTTCAACCGCTCCATATAGAAATACCTTATTGACTGTATATGACCTGGACCATCCTGACCTTAACTTCCCAGGGAAAAGCTTGAGTCTCGAGTTGTATAACAAGCCTCTTTGGCCAACCTCAAATTTTCTTCTTTGTAAAAGCTTGAGTCTCGAGTTGTATAATAGAACTTGTTGTCCTACCACAAACTTCTATTTCTGAATATTCATGTCATGCCACTTTTTGGTGCGCTCCTTATAAAGTTTTGTATTCTCATATGCCTCTAGATGGAATTCATCCATTTCATTCAATTACAGCAATCTCTTTCCACAAGCTTCCTTCAAATCAAAGTTTAAATTATTGACTGCTCGTATACTCGGTGTTTTGAACGATGTCCTGTAAGCCCATAGTGGGTCATCAAGCTTCTTAGACCAATCTTTTATGGAAGAGATCACTGCTACATCTCGTATCATTTTCAACTCCATGATAGAGATTTCTACTTGGTCGTTGGTTTGAGGATGATATGGAGTTGCTACACGATGCCGGACGCCATATTTAGCCAACAATAATTCAAAGTGATGATTGCAAAAGTACTTGCCCCCATAATTGATTATAGCCCGAGGAGTGCGATAACAGGTGAAAATATACTTCTTTAAAAATCCAATCACAACCTTAGCATCGTTGGTTGGCAATGATATTGCTTCCACCCATTTGGGGACATAATCAACGGTAACCAGTATGTATTAATTCGAAAATGATGGAGGGAATGTCCCCATAAAATTAATTTCCCATGCATCAAAAAGTTCCACCTCAAGGATGCTGTTTAGAGGCATCTCATTCCTTCAAAAGCATCTCGAATTATTGAAGGTCAATAGAACCCAGATTGTAGAATTTTTGCTGATGTTTCGGATATCCCAAAATGGTCCGCTTATGCAGATGAATGACTTTGCTCCAATATTATAGGGACTTCTTCATCTGGCACACATCGTCAAATAATATGATATGTTCCTCGCCTATACAAATTGGGGTCTTCCCAAAAATAATATTTCAAGTCAGGGAAAAACTTTTTCCTCTTATGACTCGAATAGTCCGGTGGTGTAATAGATTTGGGCAAGTAATTTACGATGTTAGCATACCAAGGCACTCCATCTATGGTGAAAATCTGCTCATCTGGAAAAATCTTATTAATGTCAATGGAATCATTTTGCTCTGGCTCCAGTCGAGATAAGTGGTTTGCTACCACATTTTCGCTGCCCTTCGTGTCCCTTATCGCAAATAAAATTCTTGAAGTAATAATACCCAACGGATAACTCTCGGCTTGGCATCCTTCTTCGTCAACAAGTACTTTAAGGCAGCATGATCAGTGTAAACTATGACCTTTGATCCCGTAAGATATGACCAAAATTTGTCAAAGGCATAGACCACCGCTAACAGTTCATTCTTCGTAGTGGCATAGTTTAGCTGGGCGTTAGTCAATGTTTTGCCTGCATAGTATATCACGTAAAATATCTTATTCTTCTATTGTCCCAATACTGCCTCCACCACGTAATTACTAGTATCACACATTAATTCAAATGGTAGACTCCAATCCGGTGTGATGATCACTGGTGCTGAAGTCAGCTTCTCTTTTAATGTGTTGAAAGCCACAAGAGACTCTTCAGAGAAGTTAAATGTAACATCCAAGGCCAGTAGGTTACACAGAGGTTTCGTGATCTTCGAGAAATCTTTAATTAACTATCTATAAAACTCAACATGCCCTAGAAAACTGCAAACCCCCTTAATTGATGTAGGCGGCAGGAATTTCTTAATAATCGAATTTTTTGCTTTGTCCACCTCTATCCCATTAGCTAAAATGCAGTATAATGCCCTCATCTACCATGAAGTGACAATTTTCCCAGTTCAATACCAAGTTGGTCTCCTTGCATCGCTGTAATACCAAACTCAGATGCTCCAAACATTCATCAAACGACGGTCCAAACACCGATAAATCATCCATGAAAATTTCTATGAATTTTTCCACCATGTCAAAGGAAATCACAATCATGCAACGCTGAAAGGTAACAGGAACATTGCACAAATCGAATGGTATTCTCCGATAAGTGAATGTACCATAGGGGCAAGTGAAAGTGTTCTTCTCCTGATCATCGGGTGCTACTGGGATCTGATTATATCCAAAGTATTCGTCAAGAAAACAATTATATGAATGGCCTACTAGCCGTTCCAGCATCTGATCAATGAATGGAAGGGAAAAGTGATCATTCCTAGTGGTAACATTGAATTTCTGGTAATCAATACACATTCTCCAGCCTGTAACAGTTCGTGTGGAAATTAAATCATTCTTCTCGTTCTGCACCACCATAATACCACTCTTTTTAGGCACAGCCTGGACTGGACTAATCCATGCACTATCTGATATCAGGTAAATGATTCCGACGTCTAGGAATTTCAGTACATCAGCCCTAACCACCTCCTTCATGTTCGGGTTTAGTATTCTCTGACCATCTATACAATGTTTGAAATTCTCATCCATGATAATCTTGTACATGCACAGTAAAGGGTCGATCCCTTTCATTTCTGCGATAGACCATCCAATTCTTGTTTTATTTTCCCTGAATACATGTAGTAGTCTCTCTTCCTCCACCTCACTGACCGAGCTCAAAATAATCACCAGAAGTGTAGAAGACTTTCCCAAGTAAGCATAACAAAGATGAGGCGGTAGTTGCTTAAGCTCCAACCTTGGAGGCTGTTGAACAAATGGTAGAGGCCTTGTAGGTTCAGTTCCTAAGTCCTCAAACTAACGTTTCAGTGTGTATGGTGGGTTAGTTTCCAAAAATATCACACGTGTCTCAATCTCAAGAGAATCAGAGTGAGTAGATTGGGAATGTACAATACATGCTTTATACAAGTGCAGCAGAAATGTGTCTTGGACTACTTTTTCAATTATATGAATCAGGAAATAGCTATCTGACTCAGTAGGGAATTTCATGGCCTTGAAGATATTAAAAGCAACTTGTTCATCTCGGATCCTCAAAATCAACTCATCCTTCTGTACATCGATGAGTACTCTCCTAGTAGCTAAGAATAGTCAGCCCAGTATAAGTGGTACATCATTGTCTTCCTCCATGTCTAGGATTAGGAAATTTGCTGGGAAAATGAATTTCTTCACTTTCATCAGCACATCTTGGATGGGTAAGGGATCGATCAACCGGCTGCAGAGTCACTGTTGTTGCTTTAGCCTCTCCCAAAGTTGAGTTTCTTGAAAATAGAAAATGGCATCAGATTAATATTTGCACCTAAATCACA
Organism: Fraxinus cuspidata; assembly: GCA_903798385.1. Lineage (NCBI taxonomy): Eukaryota > Viridiplantae > Streptophyta > Magnoliopsida > Lamiales > Oleaceae > Fraxinus > Fraxinus cuspidata. The sequence continues at coordinate 2,700 of CAIGRP010028416.1, read as the reverse complement.
TAACACTTTATCGAAATGACAATTTCCAATAGTGCAAGGTAGAGTAAAACTCCATGGGTCTTTAAGTTTTGGAGGTAGATTTTTCTGGATTCTACCGCTGCATTCCTCAGTTAACATTACCATCTCATGCTCTTCTAGCTTGTGTTTGTTAGGTAGAATGTCCTTCAAAAACTTGGCATAGCTAGGCATTTGAATAAGAGAATCGGCGAACGGAATGTTAATGTGTAGTTCTTGAAGACCTCTATGAATTTCTTGTATTATTGATCCATCTTGTGCTTTTTCAATCTCTGGGAAAATGGAATAGAAAGCTCATAAAGATTGATAGGATTTTTCTCCTTAACACTTGGTGTTTCTGAACTCTCCTTAGCATGTGCTTTAGGTGTTTGTTCAGTCTGTTCTACTTGCTCCTCACTGAAAGAAATCATTTTCTCCTTACTCACAGTAGGCCTCTTGACATAAATTTCTACAGTTATACCCTGCTTCTGGTTGTTATTGTTTTGGTGTGTTTCTCAGGGTTGATCTCTGAATTGCTGGTTAGTGAACCAGGGGCTCTGCCATTCATAGATAGTGCCATTCGCCCCATTTGAGTTTCCAAGTTTTTAATAGCGGCACTCTGATCTTGGATTTAGTTTTTCTCATAAACTAATTGTTGGCTTTCATGTACTTATTTGTTTTTTTCCATGAATTTACCAAACATCTCTTCCAACTGCAACTTCTTCTCCGTCTGTTGAAACTGACCATGTGGCCTATTCTATTTCTGACCACCCCAAGAGAAGTTAGGGTGTTTCCTCCTCCCTAGGTTGTAGGTTTCTGAATGTTGATTCATTTGTTGACGTTGTCCCTATTGTACGAAGTCCACTTGTTCTATACCTTGAGCTAAAATTGGGCAATCCGTTGTATTGTGATTTGCTCCACACTCCTCATAGCTTGGCTTTTTGGTTTGTGCAACGTTAGCTGTCTGTGATATGCTCTCCACCTTATGAAATAATGAGTCTATTTTTGCTGTCAAGGCTAAGTAAGCATCCATCTCGTATACATCTGACACCTTCCTTTGAACCACCCATTCAGAAGCCCACATTGCAGAAGTAGACTCGACTGTCTCGAATAGTTTCAAGGTATCATCAATGGTTCTTGTTGACAATGAACCACTTAACGAAGAATCCACCATTCTTTTGAATGATGGAAGCAATCCCGTATAAAAATATTGGACCTGGAGTCCTTTGCTAATACCGTGATGAGTACACTTCCTTAGCATATTTTTGAACCGATTCCAAGCTACATCAAAAGATTCTGATTTACCTTGACGGAAAATTAAGATGAAATGCTTCAGTTTTGTAGTTTTGGCCGGTGAAAAGAACTTTGTGTAAAATTCTGAGCTATGTCATTCCATGTGCTGATGCTGGCAATAGGTTGAGAATCTAACCACTCCAGTGCTTTATCACGTAGTGCATGGGGAAGCAGATATTGTCTGATAGCATCATTTGAGATACCCTAATTACTTCATCGAGAGACGTGTGTATGTGAGTTTTTTTCAGTTCTGCCATAAAACTGATGTCCATTCTGAAATATATGTATGACGTTTGTTTTCAACTAGAAGTTAGACTGCCCAAACAGATGGTAAACGATGCTGGATTGACTCTGAATGATTCGCAGCATCATGAAATCTCCAACCAGCATGTTTTCCTCATCAATAATTTCTTGTTCATTGACTTAAACTAATTCTTCGTTTTGTGCATCAGCCATTTGTCGTACTGCTCTTACTTCTCTTTACCTTCGATGGAAGGTGCGTTCGATTTCTGGATCAACTGGAATCAAGTCACCATTCAAGCGACTTTCGCATACAAGACCTGAAAAAGAATCAAAAGTAGCACTTAGATAAATTACTAAAAAGAAAAATTACTAACTAAAACACAAATAATTAAAAATAAAACTAATATTTGAATTAGTGTCAAGATAAATAGAATTAAACTAAATTCAATCTCTGACAACGGCACTAAAAATTTGCTCGTGAAAATATGTTCGAATTAAAATCACCGTAAGTGTACGATTTGTTAACAAGTAATAAAGTGGACTTTTTGAATTTTAGTATCATCCTATAAGGATTGATTAGTTCAAATTCAAATTATCGTGACCTTAACCGAAACAATAAAAATGAGTTGTTTATTACGATGAACTTCTAACTAAAATATTAATGCGGATGCAATGATGAGTGATGAATTATACCAAATGAATTTGATGTCAAATTCAAAGTGAAGGTTTTCTAATGTATGATGAATGTACTATCACGAATCCCTATGCAATAATCTTCTCTAAACCTAGTTCTACACATTGACACACGATTGAAATACAAAAAAATCAATGCTCCTACTTATTTAACAATCTCTCTCGAGTAAAGTTAAACATATTTCAATATGTGACCCAATTATATCTCTTTGACGGATGCGAGCATACAAGAATACATGAGTTTTTATGAACAATTAAAGATTCACATAGAGTATAGCGGTATATTTATATCCCCTATCAGACTCTATGATGATTTATACCACATGAAACCTATTTCCCTTCTTTCGAATGCATGAAATAAGCTATCAAACTCACACGATTATGTATACAATAATTATGGAGAAAATATATTTATATAAATCATTCAAATATCCAAAACGTGTTTTTGGTGTCAATTATGAATTTAACATGAATAAG